>MJUU01047953.1:18433-32106 GCA_002080025.1 Modiolus philippinarum | reverse complement strand
AGTGATTTGGCCAAAGGGTTATCAAGTTAGAGCGCGACATATGAAACGGACGGACAGACGGACGGACGGACAATCGGACATCGGTTTACCATAATACGTCCCGTCATTAGACGGGCGTATAATAAAGGCAAAAAATATCAATTCAGTCTTACATGTTAAAGAAACTTATATATACATGTATTTATACATAAGTGATAAAAATGAAATCCTAACACACAACTATTCTTTTAAAAAAAACTTTAAAATCATATTAACAGAATGGTCCAGTAGTACCCTTTTCAGCAAGAATTGCCCAGCCCGGCAAATCCCAAGTTTTCTCGTATGGGAAAACCCCGATTGTCAATACTTTGCCAACCCTGTATCTGTTTGATCTACATATTGGATCCTTGGTTCCTTTATCATTTCCTATTAGTTTCTACATCAATATCTCAATCAAAGATGAATCTAGATGGTATATCAGTTTAAAAAAAAACTCCACCACTACAGTTACATATAATTTCAAGTCTAAACGGCAATAACTCCTCTAAAAAATAAGTCTTGGACAAGACTCAAACTTAATTTGTAGCTCATCAAAGCAATCTCACATACCAAATGTATGAAACATGTCTTCAAACAAAGAGTCTGGAAAACTCAGAATTCGACAAAAAGTGTTTGTCATGGAATGAAAGTCGAGGGTACGAACATTTACTCTAAAATTTGCATATGTAGTGGTTATAACCCCGAGGGCGTATGCCCAATGGGTTATAACTCATTTTTATCACGACCCTATGGTCAATGTAAAATTAAAGTTTGTAACAAATCAGGTGGGGTGTCTTTCAGGTAATTCATTCTTAACTATGAAAAAGCAGAATTAATGCAGAATATCTTATTACATTCAATGATATCATAGTACAAATATATTAACATAATACTCTAAGCTTTTAAAATCACAACATAAAACAACAAGTCTTTTAAACTGTACTAGAATGCCATTTTGATACATGACCCATCAGTTTTCTCTCTGATGAGATATAAATTAGAACTATTATATAAATATTTTCACAGCTACAGCACATATATCCTATAGCTTAGAGTATTGGTCTTTTATATATCTGTTGTATAACCCAACAGACATAATTATACAAACAATTCTCACGACTTGACACGAAAAGTCTCCAACGGCTAAATATTATCAAATTAATACTGTTAGCCTGCATTAATAACTTTGTAGAATCTCTCCATAAAAGTTGTAACAGTAATATATATTCCTCTATATTAATTAATACGCTTCAACAATGTCACTGTTCTTTTAGAGAGATACATAAGAATTGATGTATCACGGGATTAGACCGTAAGCTTTTGACTTACAGGGAAGAAGTACATACAATCTTCTTAAAGGCAAATAATCCTTATCTATCTTTTCTATTCTTAATTATCACTCCTGTCACCTGTGATGTATAATCTTTCATTTATGAATACGTATCATTTTGCTCGAATAAACAAATAATGCAGGGATATGGAGTAAATACCTATGAGACAAAATCTACACAAAAACACGGTAGACCAAGCAGTGGAACAATGCTTTTATTGTTGTTCTTGGTCACCATAAAGCCTTCAATAACAGGCTGTCCTCACACCTCAGAGCAACTTGAACTGCAATTGTAATCAGACATTAATTAAGGTAGATCGACACTAATACACGGCGCATTCGACTAGGGCATTTGCAAAACACAAGTCGAATACGGGATTGACTTGATTTTCAAGCCGGAATATTCCTTAGTCTTTTTATCTCCGAAATATAAAAAAAAAATTTAAAAACTATCTGATATTTATTTCATATGAAAGCTAAATAATTAGCATATTGTCAAATTTCCCTATATATTTTTTGTAAATATTTCTAAAAAATACTGAATTTGGCCTCATTTTCAAAGCCTGATAACAGGAAAAAAAATTTTCGATGACATATCATTTTTACTTTATTTTTTGAACAAATGGAGTAAGATCTACAAAATATCTCAAAATAAAAAAAAATCTGTCTGATATTTTTATTAGGATCGATCTACTAAACTTCAAAACTTTGTGTCCTATAACCCATTTTGGTCGCTTGGATAAAAATGTAATCAACTTTGACTAAATTTTTAGACCAGAGTTATCAAAAGAAGTAAGTGAATCCTTGATACAACTGAAAGAATTCACCACTAGCATTTAAACTGTATATGAACATAACAAATAATTTGTAGTGATATCTAATTCCAGAAACTGTTGGCCTTAACAACAATGGGCTTCAAGCTTAACTGAATAATTTGTTCGTAAAATAATTCTCAACTGGTTTCCTTCTATTTTGATACTGCTAGATCACATAACGAATATAATTTAAGTATACCGTTTTTCAAATAAGTTATTTCCTATTACTTATTTGTTTTCTATCAGATTCATACACCTTTCCAAATGATTTGATTCAACCTGCCGAATGATTTTCAGCAACTTCAGTATCACGATGTCTGTGGTTATTGGGTTGATACCCCTGCAAGTGTGCTATTAGTTCCCTAGTGTATTTACCAGCCCTTGGCCCAGTAATTTTGAGCTTCCGCCAAAAACGTATGCCATTACGACTAGCAATACCTATTAAATGTTTTAGAAAATTTTGTTTGAAATTAGACCTTGGGTTTTTTTTGTTTTGTTTTGTTTTTTTTTTTGACATTTTATTTATATCCATATCACTAATGTTTCCTTTCATCTTTATGCATCTTTCGATTACTTGACTCCAAAATTTGAATTTGACTACCTGGCACTGATGAAACAAGCGGGAGAAATAGCAATCAAAAGAAACATAATTCATAAAAATTTCTGTATTTCAAGATGCAAAGTTTCAATAACATTAGCCCGCCTGATGTATTACATATTAGTAAGTACATTATAGATGAGTTTGTAGGACACGGCACCAATCATAGTTGTCGAAAAGTGCATATGAAGAAACAAAATACATTTACCTCTGTATTTTATTATCCTACAAACGTATTCACAATAAAAAAACATTCCTCAATGTGCCAATACTTCCATTCAGTTTCTGGCTTGTGAAATAACGGTAATACATTCAAAATATATTTATACTTTTATCGGTAATTTGTATCAGTTTCCTTTGATTTCTTGAGGCAAATATTTTCCGTATTTGCTACTGTCCGAATACGAAAAAATATTGGCAAAAAGTAACTTATGCCACGCCCACTTTGTCAATCAGCGCATCATTGTAATCAAAGAAATATACATCTACAAAAACCGTAAAGGAACGCACAAATTATTTTACTAATCAATGGTCAATTTCATAATTTCTTCAAAATTGATTTTCATTTTCCAAAATTTATTGCAATTTCATTAATTACCGATAAAAAGAATATTAGAATTTCTGTTTCGGATATTTCAAATGTCTCCAATATTTAAATAGACTCGCCAACAAAGTGGACTCGTCCATTATTGTCAACAATATGTTTTGTATCCGAAACAAAACTTCCTGGTATATCTATCTCATGAATTAATATATTTTCCTTTTACCAATCTTTATATAGGGATAACGACCATGGGGTAATGGGGACGAAATTAACAACTATGTCTTATACTCCTGGAAACCAATAATTGTGAAATAAAACCACTTCGTCTTCCTAGTTTGTCGGATCAATTATTTTTCCTCTCTTCACTTCTGTATCATCTTATTTATTTTTTACATTGACATTCTTTTATCTATCCCCATATATAACGCTGTTTAATTCTACTTCAGGTTTGCTTAATAATCATATTCGTTTTCTCGCCATGGATCATTTTATGCGGTAACACTATACAATAAAAGGTCTAGTCTATGGCACATCCGTAATGTTACACTTTTATTACTGATCAATGCACTTGTTCATTAATGAATGCAATTGTACGTTCTGTGTGATTGTTGCAAACATTTCCGATATCAAAAATATGTAAAAGAGTTTAAATGCATGTTTTATAGATGTATGCTCTCTATTTATCTTAGTTATGGTGCACTTGTTCTTGAAAGAACATCCTTTCATTCTTTAAAATTTTGCCATTTTGTCACCTTTTTCCGAGAGGGGTGATTTCCAAATGTTATCATCTAGACACCTGTTTATAGTGCCAATTAATCCACTTGATGAGCGCCCTGTGTTTGGTAATATGTTGTATTTGTCCACTAGCTTAAAACAAAAGCGCTTTTGTTGGCAACATATGAAAGTTAATTTCATGTTTGTTGGCGATCTCGCATCCATGGACTAAACCAGACACGGATTTGACATTGTTCGACATTTAGCATTTGATTCCGCTCGAACCGGTTCTAGGGGCCGTCTTGAACTTACTTTGAGGTATGACAAAAGCTCATTCTTGAGAGCCTCATGGTGACTCTAAAATAAAGAACAACTTCTTCTGTATGTTTTTTCTCCGATTTGGAGTCATTTTTTTTTGTTGCAAAGTAAGCTTGTTTTCAATGCACCTATATCTTTGTTCACCGTTCTAACATGAGAAACATCAACGAGATTTTAGTCATTCATGAGGAATGTTAGTATAAAGTGTGGAGAAGTCGAAAGTTTTAATGCTCTTACAGTGTGATCATCATCTAGAGTTTAAGATGCTAAGTTGATCATCGTCTGGCTATGGCATGTAGATGTTGATATGAGAGCAAATGATAAATTCAGTCAAACTAATGGCAAAATACCGGAAAAAATGGAATTCGTTTTTCTTTACAATAATAAACTTGGGATTCAGTAATGAAGTTGTACTGTATATTTTGATAAAATTTAAATGATATTGAATTAGGTTTCAGAAAGTTATTGTTGAAGACAACCCCGACGGAATCCAAGGTTGTTATGTCTCGCAGGCAAAACAAAAGCACTTGTATGGCGTTTTCTCTGCAAAAATTCGGCACATGTTTTAGGAAAAAAACATTTTTTCAGAGATGAGCAGTCGAAACAATGAAACTTGACATCATTGTAGAAACCAACTCCAAGATGTGCAAGAACGTCTTGGAATTTCCAAACTGGCCACTAACATTGGCTAGTTTAAACTTTGACCTTAAACCTTGTGACTGAATTTCCTCGAAAACCGTTAAAGATAGCGGATAAAGTGTAAAGACAAAAATTGTTCTTAGGTCATGACGGATCGTCGTTTTATTAAGACCGAAACACTATGGTGAAGCATTTTCGAGTTATGCCCCTGGAAGATTTAATTACATCTTAAAATGTGTTTTTTCCCCGAAAACAGTTAAGATAGAAATCTGGAACTTTTCCTTTCAACTTGCGTGTTACATCTAAAAATACCAAGGTCATTAGCCACTTTGAACTTTGACTTGGGACTTTGTTATTGGATTATCTCAGATGCCATAACAATGCAAAGGCAAAAATGTAGGTCTTGTTAAGATTTACATATTGTTACATTGGGTCTAAAATTATTAGACCAACCTTTTTGAGTCTATGGAACAAAAACCGATTTTTGTCGTCTGAGTTCAGGTTATTTTCCTTATAGCTCAAAAACCATTGCAGGTACAAACAGAGACTCAGACATAAAATGTTAAGGAATATGTGACCTTCAAAATGAGCTCAAGGTCAAGATCACAGCAAAAAACTTTTCACATTCAAGTATCAATAAATGTACATATCAAGCTTAGCATGTTGATCAATAATGAAAATATTATGACGCAACATCCGGGAAAGGCCTATCAAGTGTTCTGCGAACAACTGACATACAATTTTTTTTTTCAAAAATAGGTGGTCCAAACTTAATGACACTTGTATGTTTTCTCCAAAAATTAAAATTTGGATATAATTACAAACAAAAGAGGGAATGTCCTACTTCATAATATTAAAATTGTCTCATTAATTGTATACAGGTAAATCAAAACTTAACTAGAGCTGTCGCCGAATGGCAGCCAGTTATACCCCCAACTAATTGAACACTGAATCGATATGGCAAGTGTAAATTTAAATTATACCTCTCCCCTTTTTTCCACAAAATACTCAAAGAAGAATTTCAAAAAAAATTGCTTGTCTTGGACAGTTTCCGGAAATTTACCAATGTTGGAACCATGTTTTTTAACTCACCCTAGGGTGAGCTTTTGCCATCACTTTGCGTCCGTCGTCCGTCCGTCCGTCCGACGTAAACTTTTCATTCAAAGATCTTCTCCTCTGAAACTACTGGGACAATTGGAACCAAACTTGGCCACAACAGTCCTTGAGTGGTCCCCTGCAAAAAAATTTGTTTTTCAGGTTCGCGCTATATCTAACATGGCCGCCAGTTTTAACATATTTTTAACATTGGTCCCTATGGGAAAACACATTTAAAGATCTTCTCCTCCGAAACAACTTGGCCAATTGAAACCAAAACTTGGCGCCACAATAGTCCTTAGATGGTCCTCTGCAAAAAGGTATTTTTTCAGATCCACACTATATCCAAGATGGCCGCCAGCGGGAATCAAAGTTTTAACAATGGACCCTATGTGAAAACACTTTCAAAGATCTTCTCCTCTGAAACTACTTGGCCAATTAAAACCAAACATGGCCACAATAGTCCTTAGATGGTCTTCTGCAAAATAGTTGTTTTTCAGATCAGTGCTATATCCAAGATGGCCGCCAGCGGGATCATAGTTTTAACATTGGACCCTATGGGAAAACACATTCAAAGATCTTCTCCTCTGAAACTACAGGGCCAATTGAAACTTAACTTGGCCACAATAGTCCTTAGATGGTCCCCTGCAAAAAAGTTGTTTTTTCAGATCTGCGCTATATCCAAGATGGACGCCAGTGGGGATCATAGTTTTAACATTGGACCGTATAGGAAAACACTTTCAAAGATTTTTTTAATCTAAAACTACTGGGCTAATTGAAACCAAACTTGGCCATAATAGTCCTTAGATGGTCCCCTGCAAAAAAGTTGTTTTTCAGATCCGCGCTTTATCCAAGATGGCTGCCAGTGGGGATCATAGTTTTAACATTGGACCCTATGGTAAAATACAATCAAAGATCTTCTCTGAAAATGCTGGGCCAATTGAAACCAAACTTGGCCACAATAGTCCTTAGATGGTCCCTGCAAAAAAATTGTTTTTCAGGTCGGGACTTCATCCAAGATTGCCAACAGCTGGGATCATTGTTTTAACATTGGATCCTTTGCTAAAATACAATCAAAGATCCTCTTCTCTGAAACTGCTGGGCCAATTGAAACCAAACTTGGCCAAAATAATCTTTAGGTGCCAAAAAAAGTTGTTTTTCGGGTCTGTGCTTTATCAAAGATGTCCATCATCAGGGATCAGTTTTAACATTGGACCCTACGGAAAATCACATTCAAAGATATTCTTCTCTGAAACTCTTCAGCTAATTGGAACCAAAATTGGCCGCAACTGGTTTTTGGTTGCCGCACCCCCCCCCCCCCCTTTGCAAAAAAGTTGTTTTTCAGGTCTTTGCTTTATGTAAGATGGCTGTCAGCGGGGAACAGATTTAACATTGGACCCTATGGGAAAACATTAAAAGAGCCTCTCCTCTGAAATTACTTGGCCAATAATAAAAACCAACGTTATCACAATGGGCAATAGTTGTGCCCGTTTGAAAAATCTGCCTGGCTTGTCTGTATTGCATCCAAGATGGCCCCAGTGGGGAAGATAGTTTAACCCTGAGACCTATCGAAAACCTATCGGAAAGCATTAGGAAATTTTTAGCAAAAACTAAGTCCAAATACGCAAAAAATGTGGAAACCCCCCCAAAAAAATCCAATCTTTTAGGCTGGAGATAATTTTCTGACATCATCTACCTTCTGACTACTTTTTAATAAATTCCAATAAGATTTAATAGCTTTATTCAACTTCTAAAATTTTTATCTGTGTGATAACATTCAATTTTTTGGCAAATAAAAAACTAAGTCCAAAAATACGGAAAGATGAAAAAAATAAATTACAAAATGTTCATCTGCAGGTAATTTTCGGAACATTTTCTAGCTTCTGACCAGTTTCTTTATATTCCAATAAGATTTAATAAGTTTATTCAACGTCTAAAAACTTTAATTTGTGGGTTAACATTTCATTTTTTGCGCAAAAAACTAAGTTCTTTTTGCACAAAAAACTAAGTTCAAATACGGAAAAACAAAAACAAATTTCCAATTTTTTTAGCTGGAGGTAATTTTCTGACCATCATCTAGCTTCTGTCCAATTTTCACACAATTCTTGAAAGATTAAATGACTCTTTTCAACCTATGGAAAAATTCTTACAATAGTTGACGCCGCCGCCGCCGACGACGACCACGGAATTTGGATCGCTATATCTTGCTTTCACGACTTTCGTCGCAGGCGATACAAAGAGTCTTGAAAACTTGTTTCCTTAAATTTCCAAAGAGGAACACACAAACGTTTACATTTTATCTGCACTGAAGAGACATAAGTTGTCGAAATGCGCAAATGCAGAAATTGAATTGACAGTAACTTCGGTATTTAGTTATTTGTTACCACTGGGTCGATGCCATTGCTGGTGGACTGTTAGTCCCCGACAGTATTCACCAGCCCAGTAGTCAGTACTTCGGTACTGACCTGAAAGCCAATTGTTTTTGAAACCTTTTAATATCTAATTTTTTGTAAATTTTGTTGAAAACTAAGGAGTATCTCCCTCATGCAAAGCTCTGTCCTTAGCTGATTTTGCCTTTACATTTAGATCATATTGGTCATTTGTTCTCTATCAGTTTTCCAACATTTTTGAGTTTATGGTCTTCCAAACGTTTAGATTTTATCTGCACTGAAGAGACATAAGTTGTCAAAATGCGCATATGCAGAAATTGAATTCACAGTAACTTCGGTATTTAGTTATTTGTTACCACTGGGTCAATGCCACTGCTGGTGGACTGTTAGTCCCCAAGGGTATTCACCAGCCCAGTAGTCAGTACTTCGGTGCTGACCCGAAAGCTGATTGTTTTTGAAACCTTTCAATAACTTATTTTTTGTAAATTTTGTTGAAAACTAAGGAGTATCTCCCTCATGCAAAACTCTGTCCTTAGCTGATTTTGGCTTTACATTTAGATCATATTGGTTATTTGTTCTCTATCAGTTTTCAAATATGTTTGAGTTTATGGTCTTCCAAACGTTTAGATTTTATCTGCACTGAAGAGACATAAGTTGTCGAAATGCACATATGCAGAAATTGAATTCACAGTAACTTTGGTATTTAGTTATATAAACGTGCAAAAAGAAGAGTCTATGAAAAAAACGCTTGAAAATTTATTTATTGTGAATTAATGAACGAGGGCACAACTTTTTGCCCCTTACATTGTTGCAATGGAATGCAAGTGTTAATGTTATACAGCAAGTAATAAACGAGTCAGCAAACTGGAATTCACAGCCAGTCTTTCAAACAATAGTAAAATGCCATTTCGATACTTGAACCATCAATTTTCTGTCTGATGAGATACAAATTAGAAACTATTCACATTATTTTCAAAGCAATAGCACATATATCCTAAAGCTTGGAGTATTGGTCTTTAAATATCAGTTGTATAACCCGACAGACGTAATTTGATAGAAAATGCTCACGTCCAAATATGAAGAGTCTCTTACGGCTTATTTTTATACAATTAATACTTTTAGTCTGTTTATTAATTACCTTGTACAGTCTTTCCTTAAAAATTTAATATTTTTTTAATCAATATATATTGCAAAAAATGACATAATACTTTTAGAGATATACATAAAGATGGATGTATCACGTGTATTATACCATAAAATGAGAAGACATATTTAAAAGCTTCTTAAGGGCAAATAATCCTCATTGTTGAAGGATTTATTGTGGTGACTTCAAGATGAAGCACAACAAAAATACATCATTCCATTGCTTTGTTATTTATATATTTGTAGAGACTTTGTCTCATGTGCATTTACTCCATATCCTTTCATTCAACTTTCAAGATGAAGAACAACAATAAAGGCATTGTCCCATTGCTTTGTTTAACCATGTATTTGTAGAGACTTTGTCTCAAGTACATTTACTCCATATCCTTTAGTTGTTTATGATCTATCTTTTGTTTTACTTATCTCCCTTGCTAGGAAGAAACTTTGATTTATGAAAACGTATCATTTTGTTCTAAAATTAATTATAATTAGACATTAATTAACTACAAAACTATGCGTCCTATAACACATTTTGGTCGTTTAGATACACAATGTAATGTTAGATCTGAGTTATCAAAAGAAGTAACTGAATCCTTAAAACACTGAAAGTATTCAGCACTTAAGTAGCCACAACGAAATTTGCCTCCTGACTTTTCTCCAAATATCTTTTTAGTAAATGTTAATGGATGGAACGGCATATTTTTATTTCAACTTTGATTATTTCGGTAAATATAACAAGAGTAGCGGCATAAAAAAAAGAAAATGATACATATATGTTTTATTATACTGTTATTCAAAACAAAATAGATACATGGAATTAAGCTGCGGTAGTTGTGCGTGCTTCAGCATTTTAATCGTGTAACAATAAACCAAATAAATAATTTGTGTGATATCTCATTCTAGAAACGGTTGGCCATAACAACAATGGGCTTCAAGCTTAACTGAATGTTTAAACGTTAGCAGAAATATTTATTTGATCATTCTCTATAGGTTTCTTTCTATTATCACAAAACAATTATAATTGAGATTTATCATTTATCAAAGTTATATACTTTTAGTTACTTGTTTTTCTATAAGCTCCATACACCTTTCCACATGATTAGATTTTACCTGCCCAATTATTTGTACCCATTTCAGTATTTAATTATATTTGCTAAGTGAACCAAGGCCTGGTAAGTCTAATTTCGTAAGAACCACAGACTTATGATTATAATACCTTTGATGACACAACAACACAACAAGTGTTGTTGTGCCATCAAAGGTATTATTTTGGTATTTAGTTATATATGGCCATTGGGTTTATACTTCTACTGGTTTACTTTAAGTTCACTGTTACCTAAGCCATCCTTATAACCAGTAATGTAAGCTTGACCCAAAAATTCATTTCATCATGTCTTGCAATACCTAGTCATTTTTAAAGAAAGTTTTGTTTATATTTAAAAGCAAAGCTGAATTCTTGGTATATTGTGACTTTTCATTTATATCAATTTCTGTTTTTTTTTGGAGGGGTTTTTTTTTTGTTTTTTTTTCAGCTTCACACATCTTTCATTACTGGTGTCCAAATCTTTTGATTTGACCACCTGCCTTGATGAAACAAGCATACGTTATCCAGGTAGCATTGTTGTTTGTTTGTTTATTTTGTTTTGTAAGTATATTCCTCCTGTACGTAGGAGCACCGTCATATAACGTAATTTAAGACGTAAGGAGAAACATTTAACAAATATGCACCAGGCATGTTAATGTAAGCATTGACTTCCCCGATTCTTCCGAAACCAAAAATATAATTACATCGATAATTAAACTAGAGTTATGTTATCGCCGAATGTCATCAAGTTATACCCCCGCTTATTGAATCCTGAATCAATATGGTAAGTGAAAATTTAAGTGTATATTGACACAATACAGATGTGGACACAGTACATATGTGGATACAGCACAAGTATAAACACAATGATGTACCTCCATTTTTTCAAAAAAAATATACAAAGTTGAAAAATATAATAGCAGCAATTTTTTTTTCAACATTTGCTGAATCAATCTGAAAATATCAGGTACAACAGTAACTTCGGTATTTTATTTTTTACCACTCGGCTGATGCCTGCACTGGTGGACTGTTAGTTCGCAAGGGTATTCAGCAGCCCAGTAGTCAGTAACCCGAAACCGACTTTATTGAAACTTGAATAATCTAAATTTTACAAAATTTTGGTGAAAACTAAGGAGTATCTCCCTAGTGCATAGCTCTGTCCTTAGCTGAATTTTGGCTTTTCTATTAAGATCCTTTTTGTTATTTGTTCTCTATCAGTTTTTATAAGTTTTTGGTTGATGGACTTCCAAATGTTTTGGTTTGATCTGCACTGATGAGACATAAGTTGCCGAAATGCGCATATGCACAAAATAAACTAACAGTAACTTCGGTATTTTGCTACCCAAATAATTGGGTCTTTTTCAATTCATATTGGTTATTTGTTCTCTGTCAGTTTTTCAACATCTTCCAAACGTTTATATTTTACCTGCACTGAAGAGACACAAGTTGTCGAAATGCGAATATGCAGAAAATAAATTCACAGCTACTTCGATATTTAGTTAATTGTAACCAATGGGATCGATGCCTCTTCTGGTGGACTGTTAGTCCCCGAGGGTATTCAACAGCCCAGTAGTCAGTACTCTGGTACTGACCCGAAAGCCAATTGCATTTGGAACCTTGCAATATCCTAATTTTTGAAATCATGATGAAAACTAAGGAGTATCTCCCTCATGCAAAGCTCTGTCCTTAGCTGATTTTGGCTTTATATGAAGATCATATTGGTTATTTTTTCTCTGTCAATTTTTCAACATCTTTGAGTTTATGGTCTTCCAAACGTTTAGATTTTATCTGCTCTGAAGAGACATAAGTTGTCAAAATGTGCATATGCAGAAAATGATTTCACAGTTACTTCAGTATTTAGTTATTTCAAAGAAGGAAAATCCAAAAAATGCTATATTTTTTTCAAAAATCGATGAAGAATTCTTATAATATGACACGCATCATTTTTAAGGGTTACAAACATGCATAAAAAACTTGATTAAAAAATTGTGAAGGGTTTCTTAGATAAGCTCTGGACAAAAAATGTCTTCGGAGAAGGTGTTTCCAATATACCCTCGAAATTCGTTGCTGGAGTATAAAAATGTAAACGTTATGATACCACTTGCCGGTCTGATGAATTACATATTGGTTTAGTACATTATAGATGAGTTTGTAAGACATGGCACAAATCATATCCTCCAGACATCTTCCAAATAATAAAAAATTCTTCAATGTGCCAATTCTTCCGTTCATTTTTTCTTGAGAAATAACTAAAAACCATTTATAATATTTATACATATATATAGATAAATATCTATCACATGAATTAATGTTTTTTTTTTCTGGGCCAAATCTTTTATATACGGATTATGTTAGTATGGAACATAGGATAATGGGAAAAACATTAACGACTATGTCTTGTTTTCCAGGAAACCAATTCATTTTCAAATGAAGTACTTCTCTTCCTAGGTTTGTCTGATCCATATTTTTTATACACATTATTTATTTCTTTTATCTAGCCCATATATAATGCTGTGTAATTCTAACATTCGGTTTACTTTGCATATTTGTGTTTCGGTATAGATCATTTGAAGTGTTAACTCTATACAAAAAAAAACGTCTGATCTCTGACATAACTGTGCAATAATATTTTTATTACAGAACAAGGCACTTTTCCATCAATCACAAACCGGTTTAATTCCTGGTAGTGACATGAACTGCAAGTCATTGTAAGATTTAAATATTAGGTTCTAAAAATAACATTTCCAACATAAAGTATGTGTAAAAGAAAATAATATACAATGTTGACCTTAAATTGAGGGTAATATCCATAATTATTATATAGATTGCGGTGAAAGATTGAAATTTCTCAGTGAAAGAAAAGTGATAATTAACTGTGAAATTATTTTCCATAATTTCACTCTAGGCAGTGACGTCACAATAGACGTTGTCAACATTGTTGTTAAGTAGCCAGAGGCTCCCAGGAGCCTGTATCGCTCACCTGGG
>MJUU01047953.1:0-16668 GCA_002080025.1 Modiolus philippinarum | reverse complement strand
GACGGACGACGGACGACAGATGACGGACGCCAAGTGATGGCAAAAGCTCACATGGCCTTTTAGGCCAGGTGAGCTAAAAATCGGATTAACATCAAAAACATGCAATGAATCTTAAAATAAACCATTAAAATTAAGAGAGGAAGATCTATATAATAATATACAATTATGGTCTTTTGTAGAGGTCGATATGAGTTTTAATAGACCTAAAAATTAATATTGACCAACGCCGGAGACCATAATTGTTTTATTACATAATAATAACATGCATCATCTTACTTTTAATTGTAAGGGTTTTCATTGATTTTTTTTTCAGGATAATATATCTTGTG
Organism: Modiolus philippinarum; assembly: GCA_002080025.1. Lineage (NCBI taxonomy): Eukaryota > Metazoa > Mollusca > Bivalvia > Mytilida > Modiolidae > Modiolus > Modiolus philippinarum. Next base: position 16,339 of record MJUU01047953.1, on the reverse strand, counting down.
AAATTGTCATAGGTAGTTGTACATTTGTACTTACTTTTCAGTAAGCTTTCCGATCTCTTCATACAAAGATTCATGCATCAAGAAGCTATTAGTACATTATTTTAGGTTCATGACATTTTTATTTGATTTATATATATGTACAAAAACTACATGTAATATGTATTGTATATGAAACATGTAAAGAAAATCAATCGATTCTGCAACATATACAAGTCTCTCCCCCCCTCCCCCCCCAAAAAAAAACTTAGATTTTTCCATGTAATAAATTAATCCTGAGATCAGAAATTCCATCCTTTTAGTAAAACCAACCTTGCGTTGCTCAGTCTAAAATTCCTGTGATAAGACAAGAAGAAATGTGCAGAACTACTAAAACGCATACCCCGACTGTGTATCGCATGTTCTTAGTTTCGATCACCTTCCGGGTATTTGTAAATAGCAGTCTACTTGTTGCAAAATGCTTCTAATGTGAATAGAGAACAACAAACGTGTCCTGCCAGCCCAACGCCATTTTCTGCTTTTGATATTTGGTTTCCCGAACATACATATAATACGGCAATTCTGATTGACCGAAAGTCGCGTGACTGCATGTAATTCTGTTTTTCATTGGCTATTTAAGACGGCGAGTCAATATCGTTTTTAAGCAGACTTGAGAAATAAAAGCGAGTCAATTCGATTTTTAATTGAATATCATGTGACAGGTTTTCATCCAATAAAATAAAACTATTATAATCATTATGTAATAAAAACAATAACTAATCCTAGATTCTGATTATCGAAAATATTCAACTCATGATTGAAAAACGCTGTAATTCACTCATGCGCTGCGCACATTCGTGAATTACTGCGTTATTCGATCAATCGTTGATTATTTTGCGATAATCTCGGATTAGTTATAGTATAATTATTTAATCAAGAAAAGGTTATTTTTCCAAGATCCATAGGAGATTAAATAATTTTGGATATTATCTGAAGTCAATTAAAGGCCATAACTGTAATATTATACTGAAATAAAAACTGAAAAAGGGTGTTTGATTATATCATCTAAATTATTTGAAAAATGTCTAAAAACCAAAATGAAATATTTCAATACTGGATCATGTGTTAGTATTGGCCTTCATCACAGGGATTTACTCACTTCCTGGAAGAAAACAGATAAATTAACTATTAAAAGAGAAATCTGCAGTTGATAGTAAACAAATATGTTTTTTTTTTCTATACCGTGAGCAAACTTGTTCCACAGGAGTCGGAAATTTTATCAATATATCAATACAAGTTCAAATATGAAGCCCAAAACGATGAAGTTTCACGAACGTAACTCACTACGTTCGTGAAACTTCATTGTTTGGGGCTTCATATTTGAACTTGTATTGATATATTGATAAAATTTCCGACTCCTGTGCTTGTCCTGTCCTGGATATCCACTAAAAAAATCATTATGAGATTTGCCAATTCCTCAATACTGTAACTATCGAACTCCGGGGCTTTTATCTGTAGAAAAAGAATACCGCTGTACGAATGATTAGGATTTATGATGTTTTTTTTTCATCTGGAATCGCTGCAATTTCCATGTCAGTGCTACAGCAGAACCGATTGACATCCATGTTTATTAACGTTTACACTGACGTCATTGATGACAAGGGAAATAACTAGTTATTTGTTCGACGTGCTAAATTTATTCAAATTAGTTATTTTGCCTACGTGCACTTTCCCGAACAGTTATTTTGCCTATGTGCACTTTCCCGAACAGTTATTCGGCTTACAGGCTATTACCTGTAGTAATATCAATATTATTTTTACAATAGTTTCTATTGTAAAGTATAATAATAACATTTACAACATATTTATAGTCTTTGAAGACTTCAGGTTGATTTTTTTCTTTCTTTTTTTCTTACATCCGCGCCCTCCTAATTGAAAGGTTCACATCAATGAAATTTGACGGAGTTGAGAATTGGTGAGTGATGAGAGCTTCTGTGTCCTGAACCACCCTGTCAATCGCCTTTGGAGTAAGTTATTTGCAGAAACTCTCTAGTCATGTATGGTGAAATAAATCATTAAGTGTAAGAGATAGGTAATGAAGTGTAAAGTCAAAAATCTTTGTTAGGTCATTAAGGAACGTTGAAACGTTTGGTCCAAAACTATGCGGTGAACCGTTTATAATTAAGCTATGTCGTAATAACGTTTTGAAACATTTTAGGAGCATTTTTCTAGAAAAGAGTAACTTTGAATCTTTATAAATAAACATGGGTACAATGTTTAATATCTGAAAATGTCAAGGTGGGAGGTTATTGGTCACTCTAAAAGGAACATACAAATAATTTTAAAGGCATATCTAATGGTTTCAATAGAGAAAACAGCAAACACAAAAGTAATCCCCATAGTAATTTATGCGGACTTTGTGCATGTTTATGACGGGAGTATGTTAAAGGTTGCATTTTTATGATTACTCGGAAACCAACTGAGTGACCTTTTATTCTTCTGCCATTTTGGGGTAGCAAATTATTATTAGTACACCATATAAGATTTTCATAAAATCAACAAAATGAGAAGTTTTTTTAATATTGTATTTGACTTTTGAATTGGACAATCTATGTCACTTTTACCGTTATACATGCTAGATATACCACGAAAAAGTTAATAGAATAGAACATAATTTCGCATATCAAATCATTTTTTGTAAATTTTTAAAACCTTGGACTGTTTTTTCTGTTGCTTAGGTACCGATTAGATTAAAAATACTTCCTCTTTTCAAATTGAGTCTAATGAAATTAAATCGTTTTCTTACATCAAACCCAGGTCTGTCAAAACCATATAATTTTATATTGAAAACGGTTTATACTTATAGCATAAATTGCAGCTGCCTTTCCATACTTAAACTTATCCTTCAAACTAAGCTTAGAATTGTCAGGTTTAATTCACTGTCACAAAATCAACATTCTTATGACCTTCACATGACCTTCTCCGTGGAAATAACAGCAATATGAATGTTAAAAATATCCAATAAAGTTTGATTTGGACTTTTGATTAGCAATTTTCATTTAATTCAAGGAAAAATGCTTTCTATGGTTTAAAGATCAAAATAAATCAGACAAAAACAATGAAGAAATTGATTACAAAACTTTAGTTATAACAGACATCAGATGGCATTAATCAACAACAAACAAAGAATTATCAATGGTATTGGATGACTTTCATTTTAATTAATCATTTCAAACAAAATAATAAGCGATATTGAGGGTGTCCAGATTCCTTGTGTTTCAAGACAGAAGACATTCTGATCATCTATGTTTTAACGATTAAAATTTCTTAAATATGGTTTTATTCGATCACAGCAATTTATATTCTCAAATTACATTTACATGCTTGAGTTCTGTGCTTTGCTAAAATTTTGGTCTGCGAAAACAAGGCACCTCTACTTTGAAGCATTTAAAATTGTCCACTTTTTGCATTTCCATGACAACAATAACCATATGAACAAAACTATGTGTCTAACGGACACAATGCCCCGCTTCTCAACTTTTTCGAACAATGCTATATTTCGTGATCAGTGCAGCATAAAGTTGGTTGCATGGGTATATTTTATTTTGATGTTTTTTAAATAAATTTTATGGATGTTTAAATCCTACACAGAACCGAAATTCTAAACCTACGGGTAGACCTCAAAACTATCCCCTTTTTTCATGATCAGTGAAGTATGAAGTTGGTGGCTTGGGTGAATATTTATGATGTTTTTTGCTTATTTATTTCCTTATGTGTTTTTATATATAAGTTTCATGATAAATGCATACATCCTTCACAGATAAAAAACTTCAACCTAAGGGTAAACCTCATACTACCCCCCCCCCCTTTTTCCATGATTAGTGAAGCATAAAGTTGGCAGTAAGAATATTTTTTAACAAGAGCTGTCGCCGAATGGCAGCCAAAGATACCTTTTCACATGAAAAGGGGAGACCCGGTACAACTCATCACATCCAAGCTTCAGACCAAATATCAAATCTTTACTACATACACATGCTGAGAAATCCTTGACAAACTAGAGCTGTCGCCGAATGGCAACCAATTATGCCCCCGCTCATTGAACCCTGAATCAATATGACAAGGGCATATTTAAGTGTGTGTTGACTCAAAACAGGTGTTGACACAGTACAAGTATGGACACAATGATATGCCTCCCCTTTTTCCAAAATATATAAAAAGGAAGTTCTGAGCCCAAAAATCAATTCTATGGGTGCTAGGCAATCTTCCTGTAAAGTTTCAACCATTTTTAGGCACTTTGAATTTTCCCGCCTTTTTCCAGTTTCCATGGCAACGGCAGCCATTTTGAAAATTCTGAGGACCAAAATCATTTCTATGGGTCCTAGACATTCTTTTTGTAAAGTTTCATCAAATTTGAGGCACTTTGAATTTTCCCGCCTTTTTTCAGTTTCCATGGCAACCGCCGCCATTTTGAATATTCCAAAAGATATGTGTGTGCACATCTACTTATTGTAAGTTAGATTCCTTTGAAGTAGTTTGAATTTGTTTGCAAACTTTCTCAAAAACATGAATAGTTGTGTTTTTCATTCGTACGGACGGACGGACGGACGGACGGAGGAACGAACGGACGGACAAGGGTAAAACAATATGCCCCCCGACTTTTCGTCGCGGGGGCATAAAAATTTCAATATATGGCTATATTGGGAAAAATCAAAGTTTTCGACAAACAGGAAGTAGATGAGTGTCGGACTTGGAAAGGGGAGACACTGTACAACTCATCATGCCAAAGCTTCAGATCAAATATCAAATCATTACTACATAGACAAGCTGAGAAATCCTTGACAACAAATTTCAATATATGGCTATAATGGGAAAAATCAAAGTTTTCGTCAAACAGGAAGTAGATGAATTATGCACTTGAAAAGGGGATACACAAGACAACTCATCATACTCAAGCTTCAGACCACATATCAAATCATTACTACATACACAAGCTAAGAAATCCTTGACGAAAAATTTCAATATATGGCTATAATGGGAAAAATCAAAGTTTTCGTGGAACAGGAAGTAGATCAGTGACGGACTTGAAAAGGGGAGACATGGTACAACTCATCATGCCAAAGCTTCAGACCAAATATCAAATCATTACTACACACACAAGCTGAGAAATCCTTGACGAAAGATGTTCCGGACAGACTGACAGACAGACGGACAAGGGTAAAACAGTATACCCCCCTCTCCTACGGAGCAGGGGTATAGATATGGAAAGCCATAATCCAAAAGTTGTCGAAAAAGAAGTACTCATTTCCAAAAGTATCGAAATAGTAAGCCAAATCCAGTACCAAGGACATCTAACGAGTGCCGTACACAGAATGCAGCCTCAGTATTTTCAAGGGGTTAGCAATTTGATAAAAACAGTAAATTTCTATAACACGCAAGGTAAAATTTTCAAACTCTAAAATAAGAGGAGTAAATCTACATTATGTCACACAGTGGTTCAGGAGGAGTAAGGAATTGGTACCCAATCTTCGATAACAGCTAAAACCCTAAAAAATCAATCAAGCCGAACTCTAAAATAGGTGTACATCTACATTATGTCACAAAGATTATACTATAAATTCATGATATCCATTCAATGGTTCAGGAGGAGTAGCAGATTAGAGATAGGTACCCTCAGATGCAAAGATGGACAGACGGAGGGATCAACACAACCCCTATTATTATATACTCCCCCACACTTTTCTATCAGGGGGTACACCCCTATTATTATATACTCCCCCACACTTTTCTAGCAGGAGGTAAACCCCTATTAATATTTACTCTTCCACACTTTTCTAGCAGGGGGTAACCCCTATTATTATATACTCCCCCACACTTTTCTAGCAGGGGGCAAACCCCTATTTTATATACTCCCCACACTTTTCTACCAGGGGCGTACACCCCTATTATTATATTCTCACCCACACTTTTCAAGCAGGGGGTAAGCCCTATTAATATATACTCTCCCACACTTTCTAGCAGGGGGTAAACCCCTATTATTATATACTCCCCACGTTTTTAGCTGGGGGCAAACCCCTATTTTTATATACTCACCCACAATTTTCTAGCAGGGGGTAAACCCTATTATTATATACTCTTTCACACTTTTCTAGCAGGGGGCAAACCCCTTTTATTAAATACTCTTCCACACTTTTCTAGCAGGGCGCAAACCCCTATTAATATAAACTCCTCCACACTTTTCTAGCAGGGGTAAACCCCTATTATTATATACTCTTCCACACTTTTCTAGCAGGGGGCAAACCCCTATTAATATATACTCCCCCACACTTTTCTAGCAGGGGGCAAACCCCTTTTATTAAATTCTCTTCCACACTTTTCTAGCAGGGGGCAAACCCCTATTCATATATACTCCCCCACACTTTTCTAGCAGTGGTAAACCCTATTATTATATACTCTTCCACACTTTTCTAGCAGGGGGTAAACCCCTATTATTATATACTCCCCCACACTTTTCTAGCAGGGGGTAAACCCCTATTATCATATACTCCCCCACACTTTTCTATCAGGGGGGTACACCCCTATTATAATATACTCCCCCACACTTTTCTAGCAGGAGGTAATCCCCTATTAATATATACTAGTGCTGCTGATGAGGAATTAATTTCCGAAATGGCCATACAGCTCATAAAAATTATTGCAGTTGGAGTAGACATATGTGTTATGGTCACATGTTCATTTACTCCATATCCTTTCGTAAAATACTCTTCCACACTTTTCTAGCAGGGGGTAAACCCCTATTATTATATACTCCCCTACACTTTTCTAGCAGGATGCAAACCCCTATTTTATACACTCCCCCACACTTTTCTATCAGGGGGGTACACCCCTATTATTATATTCTCCCCCACACTTTTCTAGCAGGGGTAAACCCCCTATTAATATATACTCGCCCACACTTTTCTAGCAGGGAGTAAACCCCTATTATTATATACTCCCCACTTTTCTAGCAGGGGGTAAACCCATATTTTATATACTCCTCCACACTTTTCTAGCAGGGGGTAAACCCCTATTATATACTCTCCCAGACTTTTCTAGCAGGGGGTAAACCCCTATAATTATATACTCCCCCACACTTTTCTACCAGGGGGTAAACCCCTATTATTATATACTCCCCCAACACTTTTCTAGCAGGGGGCAAACCCCTTTTATTATATACTCTTCCACACTTTTCTAGCAGGAGGTAACCCCTATTATTATATACTCTTCAACACTTTTCTAGCAGGGGGTAAACCCCTATTATTACATACTCTTCCACACTTTTCTATCAGGGGGTAAACCCCTATTATTATATACTCCCTCCACACTTTTCTAGCAGGAGATAAAACCCTATTATAATATACCCCCTCCACACTTTTCTGGCAATGGGTAAATCCTATTATTATATACTCCCCCACATTTTTCGAGCAGGAGGTAAACCCCTATTATCATATATTCCCCCACTTTTCTAGCAAGAGGGTATAAAAGGGAAATATGTTAGAAATGTGATGTTACAATATATATTAGTAATTTCCTTTTTCCATTTTTTTCAATCACAACCCATGGAAGAGTTAGATATCCCAAACTGCTAACTTGACTAAATCTTTTGTCAAAGGGTAATTAACTCAATTACCAATGTGGGCTTATAAGAAAATTGACCAGCTTTCTATATAATAATCTTATTCATTTTCATCCTAAAACTTTATATGATGGGTGTTTAAATCTCATCATAATATTAATTTTAAGAGTATTCCTTGAAAAAAAAAAGATTTTATACTCTGTCCTTTTACAAACAATCCGCTACTGACTCCTCAACAAACAATACCCTGTATGTTAACTCCAGTATTTTTTTGTATTTAGAGTTATGTATAACTTGTAAAACATGTGAAATGTAAAGTTTTTACATCACTTTTCTCACATGAGAGGTGACAGGTGATGCATGTAAAGCTGGAGTCACATACCCTTTATAGCAAATTGTTTTTAGCCCTGGTTAGTTTGTAAAATCAAAGTACATCTCTTAGCTTTGTGATTAGTATAGGTAGGGCGAATAATATACTTCCAAAATTGGCATTTTCAAAATACAAATGTAAAGATAATATTTTGTTTAACCTTTTTGAAATTTAGAAATTCTGAATTTTCACGAATACCATAACAAAATAATAAATTCAGATTTTCACAATTCCAAAATGGATTTTTCAGTCTTCCCGAATGTAGCAATGTTTAAGATAATAAAAATGTTGGCAGAAAACTCAGTCATCATTTAAAATGGCTATTTACTTCCCTTCTCTTTCTTAACTCTAGGATTCTCTTACCACAGATAAAGATAATATAAAGTTAACAGGGAACTCCTGCATATTTCAAACCTGCCTTAGCGACCGCCTCTATTAAGCAAAAACCTGTTTTATATGACCCTTATCTTAATATCCCTTCATAGTGATTTCTTTGTAAAATGAACCTGTATTTAAAGACCTCCTGTCTTATGTGACCCTATTTTGAGGTTCCCTTGGAAGGTCACATAAGACAAGTTTGACTGTATTTGCCTTTTCTTCGTTCTCTCTGTTATTTTCTCACCAAAGTGTTTTAAGGCATGTGTCAGTTGTCAGATTATTACATTTTTTTTTTGTTTTTTTACAGGTAAATAGACTTTAAGTCTTTATAGTCTTGTTTTTACAGAAAAGTATCTGGTTTACCAGCTGTTCTGGCAGTATCACACTTAACCAGATAACCTCCATTTTCTTTTCTTTATTGGGGATCAAAGAATATTATTTCTTCTGGGGAAACAGGTAAAGTCACTGTTAAACAAGAGGATGACAGGTGAATCTTAGCAGGCTTTTTCAGTAATGATATTTGTGTCTTTAATACACATGATGTCCCTGCTTAGCACATGTTTTGTTTTTGTTTTCTGTTTTGTTTTGTTTTGTTTTGTTGTTTTTGTTTTGTTTTGTTTTCTTTTGTTTTTTGGGTTTTTTGGGGGGGTTTGGGAAGGGGGGGTTTTGGTGTTGTTGTTGTTGTTTTTGTTTTTTGTTTTTGTTTTTGTTTTTTTTTGTTTGTACAAATTCAAATTGATTAAAAGGGAGGGTAAAACAATAAAGTTTGTCTTATTTGGATTAAACCAAAGTCCAAATTAACATTTTCTTGATTACTCCATTTCACTATTCAATAATAATTCATTGGTAAACCTAATTTTTGCTTACTATATGGTGTGAGGTTCCTCACTGTGTTGAAGACCATATGGTGACCCCTAGATGTTTTGTTTTGGGTCGTTTAACCTGGATATGGGATGTTGTCTCCTTGACATTTACTCCATTTCCTTTCTTTTTCATATATAAGACTATAACATATATGTATCAAATGTAAAATGACACTACAAATTTATCTCAATATTTAAATAAGTTTTAATATAAAAAAATCAGACTTCATAGTGTAACAAGTAAATTAGCAGGAAACAAGGAATTTAATTTATAATTAACTTTCCCTCTAGAACTAAATCAGGAGCAATGAAACAATCCTTGGTAATTACTGAATCCATAAATACATCTTAGTAAGTGATTTCACAGAAGAATTAAATATAATTTTCCTATTACTCTTTAAATTTAATTTAAAAGTTATTATTTATTCTATTTTAAAATTTGATTTCTTTTAACCTAAATTATATTAGGTAAGAGTGCATACAAGTATATTATCAAATAATAAAGATATGTCTTTCACTATGTCCTGAACTCAAAAGTAAAATTCTAAACATAATAAACAGAAATGTAGATTGAAGTCCATTAAATTGTATCATGAAGTACAAACTAGGTGCACAGACTGGGTCTGAGCCTGTATTGCTCGTCAAACAAAATGTTTCAAACCAATGTCTCTGCTGATGACCCATAATGACGTTTTTCCCATAAAGTCTTGTGTAAAGCTATTTTCTCCAACTGGAAATCAAATTTTTCAAGATCCAACTGAAGTGGGTAATCTTTTCAAAGGACCTTGCATCCATCATTGCAATACACTTTAATACTGCATTGCTTCACTAGCAGTTATGTTTTTAATTGAATGGAAAAGAAAAAAAATGTAAAGGTTATTCCATACGTTATCCCTGTAAAGTTTGTTTGATTTGCACCAGTGCTTTCAGGTGATTTTCCCTTAAAGTCGTCTGTTAAACTATGTTCCATGCTGGTGACAATGATTTTGTTGTATCCGAAAAAAATCAGCAATCCTTGTATAGGACCTTGCATACATAATCCAAGTATAGTTTATTTAAATTTGTTTCATTAGATACAGAGTATGACATGAAAATGATGCATTTTCCTTAAATTCAATGTTAAACTATGTTTTGCATTGGCAGCCATATTTTTATTGGGTCAGAATGATTTTTTCTGTTGTTTGTAAAGACACTCCAATTAATCGCTGCAGTGGTTTTATAGGAATTAATGAAATTTGAAAATTTTACACCAAGTTAAAGCTATAGCTCACACTCAATCAGGTAAGCTTCAATCAAATAATATCACAAAACTTATGTTGCAGAGTTCTTTTAAACTTTTTAGGGTGTCTTTTTGGCATACAGGTCATCAGTGATTTTTGTCCATGAGTCTTTTGGTATCTGGAACAATCTGTTAGCTTGTTAACTTTCCCAAACAGCCATTGTGGTATTTATGCTCAACAAGTTCTCTATGTATAATGTAAAATTGTCCATGTAATTCCTTGGTTATTTTTCTGAGTAGTCCTCTTGTTCTTACTTGAGTTTTTTTTTAAAGATCTTTGGTTACTCAAACACTCCTGAACTATTTTCAGTATTTTGTTTGGCACCTGGGATTCAAAATTTGAAGATAGCAGATTCCTTCAAATCTAAATTCATATCAATTATACAAATATAAATTATAATACTTGTAAATTCCCCTCTGAAAATGTTAATCTGAAGTAAGAACGTTATAGTTCTGATTATTTTATTGCTGATGAATATATGCAATAATCTGTTTTACTTTGCAATTGCTATACTCATCTGCAATACAGTATGCTTTGATGATGAATTTCCCTGGATGAAAGACATGTATATGAATTGTAAAAATATTGAAATGATGTATGATATTTGTCTTTGATCACCTTCAATACACAATAATGAATACAATTTGGAGACATTTTAATATGAATAAACACCAGAGGCTATTCATGTAAAATATGAAATATCTAATATCCTTAATTCTTATTTTATGACAAATCCAGAACAAAGTTCTTAACAATTCAAAACAGATTATCATGCCATATATCTATTGATTCCTTTACATTCATTTTCCAGATGAAATTAAAACAAACTTGCATTGAAATCAGCTATGCAATATTCTTATACTATAATTTGGTACTTTTTTGTCATTTGAATTGGATTCCTTATGTTGGACATAAGGAATTTTATCAGTTATAGTCTAACTCTAACTTTTTAACTTGATTATCCGATCCTCAATCGCATCTTTGCATTAACTCAAACCAGCTTCAGGCTTTTGTTGGTAGGTAATTGAGGTTTAACAGTTCTTATATGACAGATAGAAGGAAACAATTAGACAGATTTGTTACTCATACCAAAAAATTCACCAACTTAGATAAGTGGATACCCAGTTTTTGCAGAAGCGCTTTTCGGCAAATTATGTATCTACAGTGCAAATCAATTCAAACCAAATTAACTCTTGATTTGGCTTTTTCACAATTATTTTCCTTCTTTTGGTGTAGCAAAATATGAATTTTCTTCCTTTGTAGTTTTGTTTTGAGATGAAAGCTACTTTTTTTTATCTGGATGACACCTCCTGTTGTAAATGCAGAATAAAATTATGGATATAAAATTCTGGGATTTTTTTTTATATTGGTTCAGTGTCTCATGATTGTTTTTTCTCTTATATCAAAACTTGAAACAGATAGTACCACAATTGCAAATCTGCCAACTTTTGAAAATGTGCATGGTGGTTTTGATGTGCAAGACAATGTCTGGTATCCCATAAAACCTATAAAAGTGCCTTTAAATCCACCTTACTGTTGGTTTTTACAATCTTTATAATATTACTATCATTATGCATTAACCAAATGATTTTTTTGTTAAGCCAGGATTAAGTAATTGCTCTCTGAAAATTTCCAATTTGATGCTATCATAGAGGAAAACTAATATGACAGGTAAGAGACAGCATCACTATTATAAAGAGCATGTATATAGGTTCTCCTTCAGCCACAATTTAATGGGGTTTTTTCACTCCAGACAACAAAAGTTGAACTTAGCAAGCAACATAAATCAGAAATATGTATTCCATTTGAAGTCTTCGAGAAATTTGAAAAATAATAACAGTAAGACCTTCTGACAAAAATTAAAGAACCAACACTAATCTATCAAAATATTTCCTCTGAAATTCTAATGCAAATAATCGCTCACTAAAAATGGGCGAAAACAAGATATCCTTTGCCATATGGTTCTACTGCAATTAGACAGATGACATTTCACATTCAATGACCTTTATCGAGTAAAGAGGATTATTTCATTTCCAAAGAAACAGGACTTGTGAGGTGTGTAGCTTGTTTGATTGACCTGTCATTGACATCAAGAACATACTGATCATGAGCATGTCTGTGTGTGGGCATTAAATGGGGAAAATAAAGGGAATTCCTTGTTATCAAATATTATCATTAATTGTATATTACTAGAATTTATTGAACAGGGGCTTAATTTTCTCTGTCTAATAGGTAATTTTAACACAAATAATCCTGATATAATTGACTTGTGACTAGTCAGGTCAATTAAATAGATAATACACACAACAAATTAGTTACATCAATCACTAAATATACAATTTAGAGAACAAAACAGAGACAAGAGGCTCTCAAGAGCCTGTATCGCTCACCTGGGTCCTATGCAGCACTATAATTCCAAATTGATGGTCCATCTTTGGTGGTGTATGTACATAAAAATCAGAAACTTTTTATAAAATTGAATTAAAATTCTTTAAGCAGTTTCAGAGAAGATTTTTGAATGCAGTTTCCAAACTTCAAGGGCCTATGTTAATCTACATTCCCTGTTGGCAGCTATTTAACATAAAACTTTGAAAAGGGTCACCCAAGGACTATCATATAAAAATTCTACTGAAATTGTTCAAGCAGTTTCAGAGCAGAAGATCTTTTTCAGGGATGGCTCTGGCTTCTGAATATCTGTCACCAGGAAAATCGCCAACTTGTATTTTTTGTCGCCAATTGCATCGGCACCAAAGTAGTAACACTTGGTCAGCACCTCATAAGCATCATTCATGCCAAGTTTGGTTCAAATCCATTCATTTGTTCTCAAGAAGAAGTTCTTTGTATGCATTTTCCGATAGGGTCCAATGTTGAAATTAAGATCCCCGCTGGCGGCCATGTTGGATAACGGATCGGCACCAAAGTTACAACACTTGGTCAGCACCTCATCAGCAACATTCATGCCAAGTTTGGTTCAAATCCATTTGATGGTTCTCAAGAAGAAGTTCTTTGCATGAATTTTCCCATTAGGTCAAAGAGTAAACTAAGTTCCCGGCTGGCGGCCATCTTGAAAGAGGTCGGAAAACTTGAACGTGTTCAATAAAATATAATCATGCTGAACATTTTTGCAATTTAAACTTGACCTCTATCTCAAAGCGTTTTTGAAATATAGGACAATAAAGCGCTACGCCGAGCGCAGCATGATACGACCGCAGCATGTCTACTGGAACTAAAGTTATTGACCAAAAACTAAAGTGTCTACAGACAACGACTACAACAACGACAACGACAACAACGACAATGACGACAACGATGACGAAGACAGCACCATACCATTATATGACTGCAAAAATTTTTGCGGTCGTATAAAAAGTAAATCAAAGTCCCAAAGGGACTGGTGGATTAGTGTCTATGATGGCAATGATCAGTATCTAATCTATTGAAATTTTATGTACACTGTCCAATAGTGACCATGTATGATATGAATAATTGCCTATGTCGTGCATAATTTCTCATTTTTTACTACGGGTCTAATTATAATGATGATATCAAAACCAAGAAAGGTACAAAAACCATGTTTTGCTCATCAAGAAAATTAACATGCCTTTCTGACAGTCAGCAAGTATTGAATGGTGGCCATCTTCATTTCATCACACAAGCCAATCAATGGCAATCAAACCATTAGAGACAAATATCCAAAGAATTTTGATTTTATACCAGAAACCAGGGACTATATATAGTCCCTGCAGAAACCTATTACATATTATGGGTTCCCTGCTGTACACTCAACATAGACTAAACAATGACAGCATCATCTTGATCAAGTACAGTTTGAAATTTAATTCTAAAGAAGAGACCTGAATGAAAGGTTTGTGAATGCTGACAAGACGCAAAAGCTGACAAGACATGAGCAGCAATACCCTGCTCTTTGTGGAGAGAATATTTCGTCCAAGAAACACACGAAAAGCTTGTAGTAATTCCTCAGTAGTAGATGTCCAGCAGTGGATTTTGCTGAGTAAAGAAGTTGAAGTTAAAGTTGAAGACATGAAAACGGTGATTTGTGCCAAGTTCTTTGTGCAACAATGCATCTCAATTCGCGCTATGATATACATTCTCATGCAATTGAAAAATGACTGTTATGCATTGTAAATACTCAAATGACATTATCTCAATTTTTGTTTGACCAAACTCTGATCAACGGCAATTATAAACACGCAACATTGGTTGGACGAACGGCAATCAACAGATCAACACCCCTGCCTGATCCTATTTCGAATTAAGTCAATTCCAACCCCGATCGTTGCAAAATATCGTCTGTTTCGGAATATGCACCCAGGTAATACTTTGTATTTACCGATGTACGACTTCTTCAGTATTTTGTTTTGAGTCGGCCATTTACATGTATACCGAACGCGGACCTCGGAGAAGACACTACATGGCAATCGCAACAAGTATAATGGAACAGCCAACGTGGAACAGCCGTACTTTTCCATTCATTGATAATTAGAAATGTAAACAAACATTACGCCTTCCGTAGATTGTAAATAATGGACTGTTGTTCTCGACGGCTACTGAATTTGATTTTTTATTTCCAATGCGTTTTTCTTTTATGATTTATTTCAAAACAGCCACATCGTTTCATTGAGGGTTCAGGGAAGTACGTTTACGCCATTCATACAAAATCGGTCTTCCATATTCGTACATCTACACACAAAATTTTATGAATGGGAAATTCATTCAGTGATTAATTAACGAATTCGGGCACCATTTAAGTGTTGAAAAGTTCGGGCAATCAAATTAATGTTCAATGAAAATAGACTATTGAGTGTCAGAGTTTTTTATGAGATCAGAAAGATGTGTACGAGGTTTCCTGAAAAGGATTCTTTTAGCATGGGTATGATCATTAAATTCTGATTGCGTGAGGTTGGTCACCCCGGGTCGTAACATAGGATAGAATTCTATCCTTTGGATAGACACTAATCCAAAAATCACGGAAAATTTGACCACAACTCATATATAGGTACTTGGATTTTCTTCAAAATATCCATGTATGTAGATCTTAACATGCTGAACATTTTTGCAATTTAAACTTAACCTCTATCTGTTATAGTTTTTTTAATAAAAAATAAAAAACATCAAAGTTTTGAAAATTTTATGGAAAAAGGGCAATAACTCTTAGACGGGTCATCAGATTTTCTTCAAAATTTCAGCACGGGTAGATCTTCTCATGCTGATCATTTTAACTCAGTCAGATTTTTGATATCTGTAATGGTTTTTGAGTTATTAGCCAATAAAGGGCGATGCCGAGCACAACATGATACGACCACAGCATGTCGATCACTGAAATTTCAACAAAAGTAGTTCAAAGTGAATGTGGACACAGTAAAGAGCCTGAAACAATAATTAGATGTACACAAATAGAAGCTTGACACAGTTATTAGCTGGAAACAAACTACGGAAAAAATCAACTTTTGATCACTTATTGATAAAAAAAACTGTAAGAGCTATGCAAAATATGTTACTATCAACTAACACTTTACATCCATAGAAATAAAAAAAATAATCCATCGAAATCTGATGAAAAATAAAGATTTGACATATTTAGAAAAATTGCAATTTTGGCCCCTTTGACCCTTTGTAGCTCTGAAAAGGTAAGAGCTACGCCAAATCCTTTGGCATACTACTGAAAGCTCTAGTGAGAGGAATCCAAATAAAAAAATCCATCAAAATCCGATGAAAAATAAAGAATTGACATATTTAGAAAAATTGCAATTTTTGCCCCTTTGACCCCTTGTAGCTCGAAAACGGTATATGCGACGCCAAATCCGTCGACATACCTCTGAAAGCTTAGATCAAGAGGAAT
>MJUU01047951.1:0-11788 GCA_002080025.1 Modiolus philippinarum | reverse complement strand
TCACAGAAAAGAGGTTAAAACCATACTATCCCCAATTTTCCATGATCAGTGAAGCATGAAGTTGGAAGTAAGGATAAATTTTTATGATGATTTTTGTTTAATTATAATTACCCCAATGTATATTTATACAAAGTTTCATGATAATAGCACATGGTGAATAAAAGGATATGGAGTAAATGTACATGAGACAAAGTCTCTACAAATACATGGTAAAAAACAAGCAAAGGAGCAACGCTTTTATTGTTGTTCTTCATCTTGAAGTCACCATGAGGCCTTCAACAATGAGCTTAGCTCATACCTCATGGTAAGTTCAAGACGGCCCCTAGCGCCGGTTTCAGCGGAATTTCACAGAAAAAAAACTTCAACCTAGGGGTAAACCTCATACTACCCCCTTTTTCATGATCAATGAAGTATGAAGTAGGTAGCATGGATAAATTTTTATTATGACTTTTGTTAAATTATACCCTAATGTGTATTTATGCAAAGTTTCATAATAGCATACAGCCTTCACAGAAAAAAAACTTCAACCTAAGGGTAAACCTCATAATACCCCCTTTTTTCCATGATCAATGAAGCAT
Organism: Modiolus philippinarum; assembly: GCA_002080025.1. Classification (NCBI taxonomy): domain Eukaryota; kingdom Metazoa; phylum Mollusca; class Bivalvia; order Mytilida; family Modiolidae; genus Modiolus; species Modiolus philippinarum. The sequence goes on along the minus strand of MJUU01047951.1, from coordinate 11,210 downwards.
GAAGTTGGTAGCCTGAATAAATTTTCATAAGCGTTTGGATCAAGTGACCCGAATATAAAACAACAATACAACAGAATCAGAAACCAAGTTAGATCTATGACTAGAAAGATTAGGAAAAACTTTGAACAAGATTTGTCGAAGAAGGCAAAATCCAACCCTAAAGCCATCTGGTCTTACATTAAATCCAAGTCTAAAACCAGGTCAGGTATTGCTGACCTTTGCGTCGATCCGAAGGACCCGAAATCTAGGAAAACAGATAATGACCAAGATAAGGCGAACATTCTAGCGGACTTCTTCAGTACTGTATTTACAATAGAACCTGAGGGAGAAATACCGGAACTTGATGCACGTCATGTTAAACATACTATGCCAGAATTGCGAATAACTAAAGATAAGGTCACCAAAGCACTATTGAAATTAAAAGTTGGGAAATCACCTGGAATTGACAATATTCATCCATGTTTTATGAAAGAAACAGCAGAGTCGCTTAGCATCCCTCTGACAATTATATACAATCAATCACTTAAAACAACAAAAGTACCTGTAATATGGAGGAGTGCACTTATAAGTGCCATATTCAAGAAAGGAAATAAATGTCAAGCAGGTAACTATAGACCTGTTAGTTTAACTTCAGTAGCATGCAAAGTTATGGAAGGCCTTGTAAGAGAACATGTAATAGACTATATGAAGAAAAACAACTTCTTTACAAACAAACAATATGGCTTCATATCCGGAAGGTCTACCTCATTACAACTTTTGGAGGTCCTTGACAAATGGACTGAGGCGTTAGATGAAGGATATTCCATTGACTGTGTATATATGGACTATCAGAAGGCATTTGACACAGTCCCACACAAACGTCTCCATAACAAATTGGTAGCCTATGGTATGAGTGACCAAATTATATTTTGGATAGACAGTTTTCTGGCAGATAGAATCCAACAAGTCGGAGTAAATGGTCAAAAAATCTAAGTGGCATGATGTAACATCTGGGATACCACAAGGATCCGTTCTAGGTCCCTTATTATTTGTAATCTTCATCAATGACTTACCTGATATCGTAAAATCCAATGCATTCTTGTTCGCAGATGACACTAAAGTTTTCAACATAATCAGAACAGTCAGCGATATTGATACAATGCAAAACGACCTCACCAACATGGAAGAATGGAGCGACAAGTGGTTATTACGGTTCCATCCGGAAAAGTGCAAACACATGCGTATTGGAAAATCAAACATTGAAGCCAATTACAAACTACATGACAAGAATTTAGAAAAAATCAACTTCGAAAAGGACATTGGTGTCATCATAGATAAAGACCTACTTTTTGATCAACATATTAACGAAAATGTAAATAAAGCTAATCAGATATTTGGGACACTGAGACGAACCTTCCAATATATGGGCAAAGAGACATTTGTACCACTATATAAAACACTAGTTAGGACACACCTCGATTATGCTAGTTCAGTATGGGCACCGTATAAACTAAAACATATAGACCAACTTGAAGCCACCAAGCAAATTCCAGGAATGAAAAACTTAACATATTCAGAAAGATTAAAAGCTCTTCAGTTACCATCTTTAAGCTACCGCAGACTACGTGGAGACATGATTGAAGTTTATAAGATACTGCACGAGAAATACGACAGAGAAGCAAGTAATATACTTAAATTATGGAAAGATATGGCACCACGTATGAGTGAAAGAGGAAACACCTTAAAATTATATCCACAACGGGCCAAAACAGCAATTAGGAAAAACTCGTTTGCACTGAGAGTAGTAAAGTACTGGAATAGTTTGCCAGAAGTGGTTGTTACATCGCCAACACTTAATACATTTAAGAACAGATTGGACAAGTACTGGAAAAATCAAGAGATTGTATATGAGGATTTCAAGGCTGATATAGTATTAGATGGAAGTGACGTAAACCTAAATGAAATTGAAAATATAGACATGACAGAGTCCGGAAAAGAGGAGCCTACAGCACCTGCTCTGGAAATCAACGATAGGTAACGATAGGTATTATGATTTTTGTTTAATTATACCCTAATGTGTATTTATACAAAGTTTCATGATAATAGCATACATCCTTCACAGAAAAAAAACTTCAGCCTAAGGGTAAACCTCATAATACCTCCCTTTCTTCCATGATCAATGAAGCAAGAAGTTGGTAGCATGAATAAAGTTTCATTATGATTTTTTTTTAATTATACCCTAATGTGTATTTATGCAAAGTTTCATAATAGCATACAGCCTTCACAGAAAAAAACTTCAACCTTAGGGTAAACCTCATAATACCCCCTTTTTTCCATGATCAATGAAGCATAAAGTTGGTAGCCTGAATAAATTTTTATTATGATTTTTGTTTAATTATACCCTAATGTGTATTTATACAAAGTTTCAAGATAATAGCATACATCCTTCACAGAAACAAGAGGCTCTCAATCACCTGGTCCTTGATTAACATAGACATTTTATGTTAAAGCCCATATACATGTATATAATAAAATTATAGTTCCAATATGCCTGATTAGTTTAAGGGGAAAAGACGTCTGTTAGTGTTCCTCATGGGTCCAATGTTAAAATGTGTTCCCTGTTGGCAGCAATCTTGGATAAAGTGGGAACCTGAGAAAAAAATTTTCTTTTCAGGGGTCCACATGAAAACTATTTTGACCAAGTTTGATTCCATTGGCTTATTGTTTCAGAGAAGAAGATCTTTGAATGAGTTTTCCCATAGGGTCAAATGTTAAAACTATCTTCTCTGCTGACGTATATGTTAAATATAGCGCGGACCTGAAAAACAGCTTTTTTGTAAGGGACCACCAAAGGACTATTGTGGCCAAGTTTGGTGCTAATTGGCTTAATAGTTTCAGAGGAGAAGATCTTTGAATGTGTTTTCCCATAGCGTCCAATGTTAAAACTATGTTCCCCGATGGCAGCCATCTTGGATATCGCACAGACCTGAAAAACAGCTTTCTTGTAAGGGACCACCAAAGGACTATTGTGGCCAAGTTAGATGCCAATTGGCTTAATTGTTTCAAAGAAGATCTTTGAATGTGTTTTCCCATAGGGTCCAATGTTAAAACTATGTTCCCCGTCGGCGGCCATCTTGGATATCGAGCGGACCGGAAAAACAGCTTTTTTTTTGTAAGGGACCACCCAAAGACTATTGTGGCCCAGTTTGGTTCCAATTGGCCCAGTAGTTTCAGGAACCAATTGGCCCAGTAGTTTCAGAGGAGAAGATCTTTGAATGATGGACAGACGTACGCAAAGTGATAGCAAAAGCTCACCCTGGCATTAGCCAGGTGAGCTAAAAAACCTTAAACCTGAGGGTAAACCTGACTTGGGACAGACAAACGGACGGACGGACGGACAACCCTGAACACTATATGCCCCCCCTACTATCGTAGGCGGGGCATAAAAATGGTCTCTTGGGCACCCTACTATATTCAAATGACGAACTTGTGAATGTACCTTTAAAACAAATCACACATATACCGACACAAAAAGTTAAGGGGGATCAAAGAGAATACATTTTTTTTCACTGTATAAGGACTTCTAAACAAAAATGCAGTCTTAAACCCTGATATTTTTATTTTTATTTATGGGACATGAATAGAATTAAAATCAATTTAAAGTCACTGTAATTTTAAAAGCCCTACATACAGGTGTAAAACCCTGCACAAATGATGGTAAATATATGTATTTATTTTCCAAATAAACGTATGAAAATGAACTTATAGACGGTTTATCTCGGCAATAAGTGGTTGGTGCGGAAGTTAAATAATCTAATAGTGTGTAGAATTTGCTATTCAGTAGCCAATCTTGTATGGTTTCTTCTTGTTGAATCAGAAATCATAATTTAATACTTAATTTTGAGACAATTAACCTTTGAAAATGAAATTTTTAATTAAAATTAATTGTACTTCAACCGTTTTGTCCCTCTATATAAATTGTTCAGTTGCGCTGCATTAGATTAAGATGCATTTTTGCATGAAATTTCTACCCTGTATACCTCCATTTCCTATCCACCACTCGATGATCAACATTAGGCCATGAAAAAAAAATTACTGGTTCTCAGGCCCTCCCTCATCTAGTAGGAGGCTTGAAAAAAGCCCCTCATTGACACTATTTTTTGCCATTTCAATAAAATAAAAATAAAAAATCACCTCCCTCACTATATTTTTGGTGGTTTTTACAATGTAAAAAGCTGCCTCGTCTATTTTTTGGCAAATGAATTTTTTTACTTTGTAAAAAACACCAAAAATATAGTGAGGGAGGTGATTTTTTATTTTTATTTTATTGAAATGGCAAAAAGGGGCACATTACACATAAAAATGATGTGTAATGTGCCCCTTCATGAACAATGTAATAATTATTTTATCATCATTTTTGCTGTGAAAGTTTTAGAAAACTTTTGTTACAGTTCCTATAGCATACACATGTAAAACATCAAATTTTATTTATATTCATTCCAGTAACAAAAAAAACTTTTTTAACTTGTGACAGGACAGCCCACTTAAGTTGTAGTAGTTCACAGTAACTTCGGTATTTAGTTATTCCATACCGGTCAACTTAGCTAAGCAAAACTCTTTAGCTTTGCTGACTGGTTACAAAGAGCTGTCAAAAGTCATCATAAAAATTTTTGAATTTGGTAAGGAGAATCATCCCCCTTAGAGTTTCAATAATGAACCAAAATGGGGAACTCATTAAAATAATAAATATAATTCTTAATCTTTATTTTTTTTTATTAATATAAAATACAGAAAACATGAACATTTTATTTTTTATTTATCTCTTGCACAAAATAACATACAAATTCAACAATAACACCAAATCTACATAGAAAACAAAAACAGATCAGAATTGATAAAATAAAAAATAAAATTACACATCTCCCACAACAACTTTTTAATTTGCAAGCTGAAGTCTGATTGACTATCCCAATCAAGCAATTTAGGTTATATTAAATACCCTATTTTGGCATACACCTACTTGTAATAGTTCCACAAAGTAATTTAATAATTTAAATCATCATGTTTTCTTTTATTTAAATACATATATACATAAATCATATAAAATTTTGAGAATTTTGTATGACAACTAGAAATTGGTTTGAATCAGTTTATAAGGCATGCAAAAATGTAAATATTTGAAACGGATGCAGGATGGTATCTTTTATATCTAATTCACTGAACTCTGTCATGAAACAGCTTCAAAATACATTCTATACGTTTCAAGCCAGCAATCAAACGTGGGTGATACATGCAAGGACTAACAGTCCAACAGCAGAGGTATCAACCTAGTGTAGGTACTCCAACGAAAAAATTGAATGTTCGAATTGAATTAATATAATGGTGCTAACAGATAGTTATCTGCTTCAGTAATAAGACATTAAACTTTTAATTTCCAAAAAATTAAGATTAAGGATAAATTAACATCATTAAAAAATTACAATTAGTCCACTTCCAGTATTTTATTTTTTTCGCATTTACCAGTTCTATAAGAGCTAAGGAAAAACTGGTTCAAAATTATTTTGGAGTTACAGCGCTTTGACTACTATTTAGGATTAATTACAACCAAAATTGGAGAAAACTGCAAAAACACGTAAAAGTTAATATTGCCGTGCATCTACGTGCATTCATGAATCTATTTGAAACTTTGCATTTAGAAAGTATAGGTTGTAATTTAAATAGAACACTTAACGTGCGTCTTCATGCACCATGTCATCATTATGTACTTGTGCAATGAAAATTAACAAATATTCAAAATTTGCTAACAAAATTCTTCGTTGGAGTACCAACCTAGTGTTTATAAAAAACAAAAATTATGGTTGGACTTCAATGGCTCAAACTACAATAACTTGAACACCTTGAATATGTTGTTCCATTCTTAAAATTGAAATGTAGCTCTAACTCCTGATTTGAACATCCCCTCCAGCTCCATTTGTTTTTATCATTAATTACAGATCATTTAAATTTTAAGCTGTTTTATGCACAGATGACACTGCAGATGATGTGGACTGTGCCTTTCCATAAAAAAGTTACACACATATTGCAGTCCATAAAAAGATGATTTTACATGCTCTCAAAAAATTTGTACACACCCAAAATTTGTTTGCTCGTTATAGATTACAATAATTTAAAAGGCTACAAAACACATTGACCTAAATGATGATGTTGGCCCAAATGGAATGTTATCATACTTCATAAAGCAAAGCAATTTAAAAAGAAGAAAAAATAAATTATATCTTACAAAAATAATAACATCTACAATAAATTTACTCATTTCAGAAACTACAACATTATGGGTATTAAAGGTAATTACAGTACATGTATAACCTTTAATGTACAGACAAGCTGTTTTTAACCACATTTAACTCCATAAATGACTATATTTCTGTCATCAGCCAATCAGAACAGCTTGATGTGCAGTGTACCAACAATGCATTAGTTTTTGAAAGAACAAATTTTAACATCGGCCCCTCAATTAAAATGTCAACTTCTCTTAGAGAGGTATAATGTAGGTTTTGAGAAAAGTTGAGGTAAAGAGCCTCTCTACCTCACTTTCCTCATAATATATAATATATCTAGTAAGGTGTATCACTTCTCAGGTTGTGGTTTTCGTCAGATTTCTGATCTCCTCAGACTTCATCCAATACATTAGAATTTTCTGTATGCTTACCTCTTCTGTTCTTTTCAGAAAATTTAATATAAACATCAATAATAGCATTCTGATAAATTCATATACTGTCCTGGTATTCTAAAAATCCAAAATCTTACTACAACATCAATCCAAAATCTAAAAATCCAAATTCTTACTGCAACATCAGTCTAAAATCTAAAGAAAAGTTTTGGTTCTTGACATATGTTCCTTGGGATGTGTAGTCGATTCCATTTAATTATAAGCAAAATAATTGCAAGACTAGTTAAATGCAATAAAAAACACAAACCTATATTCTTTTTTCATTTGCAAAATCTGGCTGTTTGCAAAAAATATATTCCATCATAAAGGCTTTGCCATAAAGAGGAATCCATTGTTTCTAAAAACGATTACGGAGACCTATCAATCTTGATTTGACCATCAAAATTACCTGCTTGCAGGCTCCACTGTGCATTACCCGTAAACTGCATTTTTGACCGTCAAATCTACCATTGACCTCTGGGGATATTCAAATAATGTACTGTTATTGCTTAAATAACTGTTATTGCTTAAATAACAAGAGTGTAGGAAAGAATGTAAGTCTCTTATCAGTGTTCGTAGAAATCAAATAAATGAAATTTCAAATCTTAACTCTTCAAAATTCACAACCAATGAAGTGATATACCTTTGACTACCAATTAGAATGCCATTAAAAGAGGGGCCTTGTTTTGCATTGATAATTGACATTTTAAAATTTGCATTGAAGATAGTATAATGTATGATGGCCTAAATGATAAATGCATTTTTTGTACATTGAATTGCAAGTATTAACATGCAGGCCATATAAAAAAAAACAAGTTACAAAGCATGATTCCACCAAAGCTTCTTGCCACAAAATATCAAACAGTTTTATCCCATGTATTCTATAATGTTAGATTTGATGGAATACACACTGAAAACACAAAAAGTCTTGCTATATTTCTTCATTTTGATTTAAAGGAGCATTTGTTTTTGTCCATTGTTAATGATTTGCATTGATAATATGACTAAATTGTTTTGCATTGATTTAAAAAAATATTTTGCATTGAAAATAAAAAATATGATAATACAAAAAATCAAATCACTTAAGTTTACAAGTTTTCATTTATATTAATATCATGACTTTTATTTTGTATTGTGGATTCATTATTTTTCAATAAAAAAAAAATTCCAATTTTCGTGGTTTGCATGATTACTGTTAAACCACTAATTTATGTGTTACACAACCCTTTTTTTTACTTTAAATCATGTGTCTTGAATACTGCAAAGTTTCAAATTCAAGTAATTTCAAACTTATAGATTTTGCCTAGACAAAAAAAATCTGGTCATAAAGAAAATAAATCCACATTTTTAGAGAGATTTTTAATATTAGTTGTTTATTTTGAACTGACCAATAAAAAATAAATAATTTTCCATTGAAATATAACTAATTACTGTGAAAGTACAATTGTTTGTGGGGTACCAATTTTTGTGGATTTCTGGTTGACTTAAACCACGAAATCTAATACTCAACAAAATACAAATCTCCCGTTGATGAACTAATGACTTGTCTGGAATCCACGAAAATTGGGATCCACGAATAAAAGTACTTAAAAGTATTGGGTAATTGCATGCATTAACTTCTTCCTATATGTACTATATGCAAGAGTTTTCATACAAATTTTCAAGCATGCTATGTATAGGGAGATCGAATTGATCTTATAAAATATCAAGATTGGTCATTTTCATTTACCCAGAGATCTGACGGTAATTTATAAATTTTCCCCAATGTAAATATAAAAGCTATCCAACTAAAAGTAGGGTTACAAACATAAGTGCATTAAAATTATACTAGATCAAAATCATTTTAATCTGTTGTTTTTAAAACATTGTGCAATATCTGTCTAACAAAACTTACTTAAGTGCTCAAGAAACATTGTGCAATATCTGCATAACAAAACTTACTTAAGTGCTTAAGAAAGCTGCACCAATATTTTTCCAATCTGATATATTTCCTATAGGAAACACACTTGATGAAATAATAATAACAAAATTAAATAGATAATTAAAATACAAAGATACATGTATCAACTACTCTCATCTTTTGACTCAATGAAAAATAAGGACTACCATTATCAGCAGCAAATTCTTAGATAATTCACTACATATCTCATGTTTTTCAAAATACAATAAACAGCTACACCTAGAGTGCATGACGCGCCAGTCCCCACTTTAAAGCAAAAACTTTAGACTTATTAATAAGTGACTAGTTAATTAAGCAGTTGATGACAATGATAATATAATTATCTAAATAAAAAAATACCGAAGTTAGTGTTAATTAAGTTTCTGTTTCTCTTCCTAATTAATCCAATTAATCCCTTTGATGTTTGAATAGAAACTTAATTGAAAATTTTGTTAAGTAAGAATGCAATAAAAACAAATTCTTGCATCAGATTTAACTAGAAATGCAATATTCATAAAATAAAAATGCATAAAATTTTCATGGAATTTATATTCACGGTTAAAGTCCATCCGCAAAAGCAAGCAAAAATAAAAACCCCACGAATAACCCGCTATAAGGTATTTGAATGGATGAAATGAATTTCTTTGTGAGAATGAATTATTGAAATACTATTAACATCAAGTAAAATATCTTTTGTGGAATGCATTTTTACTTCAAGGATTTAACAACAATTAAGTGCTCTCACAAATTAAATCCTTTTTTTTTTGTAATTTCCCTAAAGTTTCAAATAAAAGTGAAATTTGATGCAAGAATTTTTGCAATAAACATTTACATATGAAACAATAACAACTAGGCATAATCTAAAAATACAATTTCCAGAATACATAAGCTACATATACACCACAGAGTTATTAATAATTCAAAAACTAATACATTTCACAAAAAATTATCACAGTTAGTCTTCGTGGTTATAAAATCAAATGTTGAAAACATGCAAAAATACTTTATATGTAATACTAACACATTGTCTTTAAATTACTTCCAGATCATTTCAATACATAGCAATATTTATGGCTACAAGCACCATGAATAATCAGACATCACTCGCCATTTCCTTCAACTTGTTCTAGGCAATAAATTCGAATTGAACGAAATTTGACATGGTCATACAAACATAAAAAGAAACAACACTTAAAGTTAAACACGCTAAAATTTGAAGGTCAAATTAATTTGGTTGTATGCAAAGAATTTACTTTATATTCTTTAACTAACAAAAGCAGTTACCAGGTCGAGACTAAAAGATAAAAATGTGGTATTATACTTTGAATATGATGCCAAAATTTAAAAAAATAATGACTTAGTTGTAATATTATCTGATTTTACCTCAACAACATCATAAACCTTTGACTCAACAACCATTAGTTCTATGTGTAAGATATGACTGAAAGAGTACAAGTTAGGCTTAGTACACATTTACAAAGTACATACATGTACCATATTTTATGGCCTACAGGTTGAGACAATTTTCTTTAAAATGATTGTTGTACCACTCTACGTATATAGATTATTGGACCTATGCACCACAAATACTTTTACTTTACATATGGAATATATAAGACATTTATTTCGACTTCATCACAAAAAGTATCAAACAAGCCCATTATTCATGTGTGCTATGTCTTGACAGTGACCCTTTATTTCTAAGGGTCTACCTATGCAGATCAAAGGAAAGTCATACAATTTTTCAATAAAGTAAATATGGATTATGGCGACATAGAAGTTTACTTATTTGCAAAAAAAATTAAAATTTGCATTCTATTGAGAGAACAACCAACTAACATGATGATCATAACATACTTCATAACTCCTTACAGGAAGGGATCTTGGTGGAAGCTGTATACTGAGGGTACATAACTTACTTTGTCAGTTGGTGATGGGTCTGGAGCCGGCATGTCAGTTAACTGTTAGTAGTCTCTTGTGATTTCATGTTTTTGTCCGTATATTTAGTTCTTTCAGTTTCATTTTTCACAATTGACTCGGTCCTGTTGCCAACTAAATTTTACTGTTGTTATGATTGTTTTTTGATTTATCACATTGGCTGTAGGGGGAAGGTTTGGATCCAATACAAGAGGCTCTCAAGAGCCTGTATCGCTCACCTGGGCCATTGCTGACAAATACAGTCAAAAATAATAATACCAATGTTGAATGCCAATCTTGAATCTGTTCAGACAAGCCAGACACATTTTAAGAAGGGGACAAACTAAGGTCCATTGTGACCAAGTGTGATTCCAATTGGCCAAGTACTTTCAGAAGAGAAGATCTTGGAATATGTTTCCCCATAGGGTCCAATGTTAAACTAAGTTCCCCGCTGGTGGCCATCTTAGATGATGTGCAGACTTGCCGGACTCATTTTTGAAAGGGAACCACCTAACGACTATTCTGGCCAAATTTGGTTCCGATTGGCTCTGCGGCTTCAGAGAAGAATATCTTTGAATACCTTCCCATAGGGTCCAATGATAAAACCAGGCTTCACGCTGCTGGTGGCCATCTTGGATATGATGCGGACTTGACAGACACTTTTTT
>MJUU01047948.1:0-23818 GCA_002080025.1 Modiolus philippinarum | reverse complement strand
TTCTAAGCTGGCCATCTCGACAGCTGTAAAAGAAGGCCCTCGAAAATAGTGTGATACTAGCTTTTCAAGAAGTGGTGTAAATAAAATGCGCTTGACATCTTAAAATCGAGATTATTATAAGACTGTTACAGCATGAAAACTTCGACTTCTCCTCACTTTATACTCAAATTACTCGAGACCGACTGAAATCTCGACTGAAAGACATTAATCATAGTTGTTTCTCCCATAAGAACGGCTAATGTTATAGGCAAAGAACAAGTATACTTTTTGAAATATATCTCAGAATCACAGAAAAAATACACAGTGGAAGAAGTGATTAAAATCGTAAAGTTTCTCATCAAAAATATATTTGTTCAGTTTAGAGGACTTTTTCTTCAACAGTCCATCGGAGTTCCAATCAGTTAGTCGTTTAGTTTCTCCGCTCTTATGAGACTAAATTATTTTAAGGGCTTCTTCTTCACACACACACACACTCACATAAAAAAAACCTGGGAAAAAATCCAGGGCCAGTCCTTTAATTTCCTATATACAACATAAGTTTTGCGGTCGACATTGCGATCTTTTTATTCGCTTTGGGAAATCTGTTTCCAACATGACAACAGATCTTTCTCTTTAACTAAAATTTGTTTTGCCTCTACCGGAATTGACTTTACTACCACAGTTGACAACACGGCGGGTGTCTTATAAGAAGCAGGAGATGCTTACTTTACCGGTGCACCTAATCTCACCCTTTGTTTTTATTTGGTCCGTGTTGTTTGTATGTATATGTGTCTTCATTTTTCTCTCCTGTCCCGTACTCATGTGGAGTCCTTGTAACTTGATTGCTCCATTTTGAAGATTCGATTCTCACTTACTTTACCTTCATCGAGTTAAGATATCCGTATAAACTATTGTTTTTGTGGCAATCTTTAAAACCCTGTTCTTGGGTGTACTAGAAACTAATTTACAGCTAGCTACAGAAGTCAATTTTTCAAAAAAAAAATGTTTAGACATCAAGCTCAGCTGGGCCTAAATGATTATTGTTGATAATATAACCGTAACTTAATTATAAAACCCAATATTGATTAGTACAAAATAACCAATACCAATACAGTTAGTGAGAACTAAACCATCAGTCAAAAAGAACGATTGATTGATTGATTGAATATTGTTTAACGTCTACTCAGCAATATTTCAGCTATATCAAAACGAGAACAAGTTTGTTGATAAATGATCACTTTGGGGTATGGAAATGGCCATGGGACGGGAAATTCTGACTGCCACTGGAAAAGTAGGGTGAAATCGTCAAGGGCGGGGAATTTAGCCTTGTAGCCGATCACCTACGGACCACCCCAAAAGAGCTTACTACAAGGGTTCTTTAACGTGCAGGAAGCGTGACATTTCTTCCAACACGTGGACCTGAGTTTACATCCCATCCGAAAGATGGGTTGTATATTTATTAATCCCGCACAACCACGGAATGGGTCCAATTTCTATATCCCGGGACCCTCGGGGTCAGCCTCCGTTTAGGAGGGGTCACACCCCGCAAGCCGGAGATACTGGGTCCTATTTCTATATCCCGGGGTTCCCTCGGGGTCCTCTGTTAGGATGGCTCATACTCCAAGCTCAGAGGATGCTGCGGGCCTATTCTTCAGCCGGGACCGCGCACGGCGGAAAAAAAGAACGAATAATCTATGGGCAACGGCAACATCGTAAACACAGATACAAGTATTGTTTATTATAAATAAAACTTTTGTTATTATTTATTTGACCATTCAGGTGTTTTCTCTTTTCAAGATGTAATTACTTCCATTCCGAGGAAAATGTTGACAACTGTTGTGTCATATTCTGAATATTACTTCCTGGCGTATTACCAAAATATTTGTCCCATTCAAAAATCAATGAAAAATCCATAGAGATTTCGTTAACGCCGTATACTATAACCCTGGCCTATTTAAGCAATCACAGTACATTTCTTGAATACTCGAGGTTCTCAATCGTAGATTTGACTATCAAGATGCAGTTTACAGGCGACGCGTCAAATCAAGATTGAAGCCCTTTGGTATTCGAATAGTGTACTCTTATTGCGATTCTAATGCAATTAAAAGATTTGATGTTACATTTTTGACTTGTGTTTTTTTACCATATAAGGAACCAGACTAAACAGGGAACCTACTCTGTCCCAGGAATTGACGTTCAGTTTTGACAAATCAAAACTTCCATATATAAATGTTGCATTTAAATTATATTTTTAGCTAAAAAAAATCATGTTCAACGAATCAATTTGCAAAATTTTATATTTCTGTATCGGGGGAGTAACTAGCCGTAATTGAAGTTATGATGGACTTCAAAATGTTTTGATTTCATCTTCACTGAAGAAACAATGTTGTCGAATTACGCATATGCAGAAACAAAATTTACAGTAACCTTTGTAACATTTTATCAATTTTTTTCTCTATTTTTGTAGAATTGATGAGTCACTGGATACATTATAAATGTATCTGTGTCGAGTTTCCAGAAACGATATGTTCATACCTATCAAGAGAAATCATCATCTAGTCTTTAAACATTTCTAAAGCCGTAAACAAATATTTTTTGAAAGATCATCAGCTACGAAAACTTGGGTTAATACTCTAAGTAATTACTTTTTACATTGTTGAAAAAAACATTGTAGATAGTTGAATAATGCCATCACTAACATAATATTATTAACTTACAAGATTGTTTTGGAAGATGTCAAGGCATTTCTGAGATATAAACCTAAAATAAAAAAACAATAATTCATTGTTTTAAAATTTAAGTATTAAGCCATAGCCCGAAAACCGATTTTATCGGAAAACTTGCAATATCCAAATTTTACTTGCAATATCCCAATTTTTGAAATTTTGTAAAAAATAAAAACTATCTCCCTTCTGCATAGCTCTGTCTTACTTGTTTTGGTTTTTCTGATCAGATCTTATTGGTAATTTGTTCTCTATCATCTTTTACACATACTTATGTTTAATAATTTTCCAAATGATTAGATTCGATCTGCACTGAAGAGACAATAGTTGTCAAAATGCGGATATGAAGAAACTAAATTCAAAGTAACTTCGGCATTTTTTATCTAAATAAAAATATTTCATGAAACATAACATCAATAGCTATGTGAGTTACATGTAGCTTAAGAAATATATTCAATGATATTTGGTGGGAAATGCAACTCCTCTTGGTTATTCATTAACATTGGTACTTTTTTGCAAAAAACATAGAAATAATAGTAAAAAAAATGTTAAATTTTTTCATGATACTTTTCTTCAATCCTCTTTTCTACAATATGAATAAAGGGCTACACCGAGCGCAGCATGATACGACCGTAGCATGTCGAACACTGAAATTGGAACAAGTGTAATTCAAAATGAATGAGGACACAGTAGTAAAGAGCTTGATACAGTAATTAAATGGACACAATAAAGACCTTGACCCAGTTATTAGTTGCACACAGACTAAGGAAAATATAAATTAGGTCTTATGACTCCTTATATAGATTGAAAATGGTAAGAGGTATGTCAAATTGGACAACATACTACTTTAACTATATAAATGGATAAGAAGAAAGGAACCCCCATAAAAATACAATAAAAAATAAAAGATTCCACATATTTGAAAATTGCAATTCCAGCCACTTTGACCCCTTGTAGCTAAGAAACGACAAGAGCTATCTTTTTACATACAGTACTACAAAAAGCTTACAAAAAGAGGACTAAAAAATTGCAATTTTGGCTCCTTTGACTCCTTGTAGCTCAAAAAGTGAAAGAGCTACACCAATTCGGTCGGCATAGTACTGAAAGCTCATATCAAGAGGAACCCACAGAAAAAAAAATCCCATTAAAATCCGATGAAATTTTTTTTTAGGAAACCTGCAAATTTTGTCCCCATTCGGCCCCTCATAGCTCAGAAAACAAACAAGTTGTCAAAAATCTGATGGTGCAGCTCTATAATTATTTTCAAAAAGAATCCATTAAAAAAACAGAATCAAAATTTGACATAATGAAATTTTTTAAAATCGCCCCTTTTGGGACCCATTTATCTCACGAACGCTACATACCACGTAAAATCCGTTGGCATACAGGAAATTTAATTGGGAACACACTGAAAGAAACCCCATCAAAATCCAATAAATAATAAATATGCTAGAGCCAAATATGTGAAAACACCCAATTTTGCCCTTTTTGACCCTTTTCAACATACCCTTTTCAATAAATAATAAATATGCTGGAGCCAAATATGTGAAAACACCCAATTTTGCCCTTTTTTACCCTTTTCAACATACCCTTTTTAGAAAACGGGAGGGACCAAAATGACCCAAACCCATCCCAGACTTTCTTTTTTGTCAAGGTACACTGTAGTAAAATTTCATAAGGATTGGTCAACTGGAACTTAAGTTATTGCCCAAAAACAAAAGTGTCTACAGACGATGACAACGACAGCGCCATACCATTATACGACCTCAAATTTTTTGCGGTCGTATAAAAAGACAAAATAAGCGCGGTCCATGGGCAATTTAATTTCGGTGATTTAAAGGCATAAAAGCAGAGGATATCTAAAATCTGGTTGGAGATTCAAACAACAGGTTTATTGCACCTCATTTTCGTCAACCTTATGTTCTTTTGCATTATTTTTCAAAGATAGAATAAAAAAGATAACAGGAAACACCTACAATGGCCGAAAAACATAGCCACATGCCACAAAGTAAATAAGAACTGCGCAAGAAAAAACCCACATGTCAAGATGTCATAAACTATTCCTATTTATACTGTCTTCACAATCTCAAAATCTGACCCCGATCCTTCATTTGTCAAAATAGAGACCAAGAACATCTTTCACATTTTCATAACAAAATGCTTTAGGTCTGAAAAAGAGTATTCTTTTATTTGTAAAGTTATAAGCACAAATGTTGGACATTGTATACATATTTTTGAATTAAAATTTTATGATTTCATTGCATACACAAAAAGGCAATCTACAGGTAAATCATTCCATATAAACTGATGTGTAATACTACTTTTAAATGGAAGATGAAAACAAATGCATAAAAATCCAAACTGTAAAAAAGTTTCTATAGTGATAAAAAATGTGTAACAAGATTAATATTGAATGTACTGTTGTAGAATTAAATGATAAGTTACGAGCATAAAAATCACACACACACACACACACACTTCAATCTGGTTCTTTTCCTTCGGTAGTTTAGTTATTCGCACAAAAAAGCAAATAAATGGACACAAGTTAATCAAACTTATGAAGTCCTCTCCTCATATACATATATGTTACATTACATGTTCAACTTTATCGGTCTTAATAAGGGTAGATAACTCCAACTGAATTACCGTGATCCGGGTTACAGATGCTGACGACCGTATTGTACATATTTATATAAAGGGCTACGCCGAGCGCAGCATGATACGACCGCAGCATGTCGACCACTGAAATTTCAACAAAAGTAGTTTAAAGTGACTGTGGACACAGTAAAGAGCTTGACACAATAATTAGATGGACACAAAAAGAAGCTTGACACAGTTATTAACTAGGAACAAAAAAAGGAAAAATTCAACCCTTTTGATCACTTACTGATGAAAAAACGTAGGAGCTATGCAAAATATGTACTATCAACTAAAACTTTACATGCATAGAAATTCAAAGAAAAAAATTCCATCGAAATCTGATGAAAAATAAAGTTAAGATATATATTTAGAAAAATTGCAATTTTGGCCCCTTTGACCCCTTGTAGCTTGGAAACGGTAAGAGCCACGCCAAATTCATTGCCATACCTCTGAAAGCTTAGATCAAGAGGAATCCAAAGAAAAAATCCCATCGAAATCCGATGAAAAATAAAGATTTGACATATTTGGAAAAATTGCAATTTTTGCCCCTTTGATCCCTCGTAGCCCGGAAACGGTAAGAGCTACACAAAATCAGTTGACATATAGCTGAAAGCTTAGATCAAGAGGAATCCAAAGAAAAAAATCCCACTGAAATCCGATGAAAAATAAAGATTTGACATATTTAGAAAAATTGCATTTTTGGCCCCTTTGACCCCTTGTAGCTCGGAAACGGTAAGACCTACACAAAATCCGTTGGCATACTACTGAAAGCTTAGATCAAGAGGAATCCAAAGAAAAAAATCCCATCGAAATCCGATGAAAAATAAAGATTGGACATAATCTGCAAATTCCCAATTTTGGCCCCGTTCGGCCCCTCATAGCTGGGAAAGGAAACAAGTTATCAAAAATATAATAGTTGAGCGCCATATTAATTTTTCACAAGGAATCCATTACAAAAAACTGCGTCAAAATCGGACTTAAAATAAAAAAAAAATTTTTTTGGAGATTTGCCCCTGTTGGGCCCCATTTATCTCGTGAGCCGTACATGCTACGTGAAATCCGTTGGCATACTCCAGATTGGAAATTTCCTCAGGAGCACACTGAAAGAAACCCCATCAAAATCCGATTAATAATAAAGATTCTACAAACAAACATGTGAAAACACCCAATTTAACCCCTTTTGGCCCCTTTTTTAAAAACGGTTGGGGCCACAATTACCAAAACTAAGCCAAGCCTTCCTTTTGTACCAAAGAACATTATGTTAAAATTTCATAAGGATTGATCTACTGGAACTAAAGTTATTGACCAAAAACTAAAGTGTCTACAGACGACGACGACAACGACAACGACAACGACGACGACGACAACGACGACGACGACGACGACGACAGCACCATACCAATATACGACCGCAAAAATTTTTGCGGTCGTATAAAAATATATAATTTAATATCTTTTATATTTTCTTATAGAATTCCTTACAATATTTATATACTCAACAATAAAACTTGACTGTATTTTTTAATAATATCGAATAACGCTTATTACCAAAAAGGTTTTAAATGATTTCATCTAAAATATATTTTTTTTGCATTTAGTTTTCAATGCACAGCAAGATCTATAAAATTTCATTTTGACATGAAACTATCATCATTACCATCCTATTTACTGTAGTGAAACTGCAGGTGTACATTAAAATCTACCTGTGTAATCAACAGGACAAGATTGGCCAAGAATTTTATGACCCCCTTTACCTGTTTACGTTGTAAACAAATAAAGCGATTGCGTAACTATTGATACAGGTTGATGATGTTCTTCTATATGTACACTTATACATACATTCACCTGACTAAGTACCTGTGCAAAGACACAGGGAATTCAACAATACAACACCATTCTTTTTTACCGTGTTGCTGGCGACATAATAATTAAGCGGCAATTTGGAAGTCGGCATATTGGGAATAACATTCGAAAACCGAAATATGAAAAATCGGCAATTTGGGTGTCGGCTATATGGACGCGGCATTTTGGGAATCGGCAATTTGGAATGTCACCTTAACATTACACATATTGTCTATGATAGCCTGAACTCATTTAGCTAAAAGTACGGCTAATTATATATAAAGTCAAATACACGTTTTCTGGGCCAAAATAAAATAAAAGCTTCATGTTTATACACGCAAGATATATTTTTATTATTAACGACGATAGTTAGGAAACTAAAACATAGAAAAACACAACACAGATACTTCCGGTTCAAGTTATGCCATGGTAAATTGAAAATATTGGGCAGGAGAAGGCAAACTTTGAATGAAATTGGACGAGACTAAATCTAAAATTAAACTGAAGTACGATTCTATTTAGATGAACATTTCAGGAATATGCAGATATCTGCAAAATGCTTTAAAAGCATGTCATTATTGAGATAAAACCGCTCTAAGTCACAAGGGGTTTCGGTATTTTAGTTAAAATCTACTAGTGATATCACGCCAAAACAACAACATTTTCAAATACTTAGGGACGTAATTTATATTAAATTCAAACTGTCAACAATGTGATAAATAGTTAAAAAAAATCATTGTAGAGCATCATGCGATCTGCAAACATTCGCAGAAATATTTCAATAATAAGTTATTTGACATTTTGTTCACCGTGTCGTGATTTATCTATATGGACTTTACAGTCTTAATGTTACCGGAAGTTAAACCATACAAGTTACGTGATGTCGATCCTTTTTGGATATGAATATATGAGCATGCATATGACATTAATCAATATCAAAAATAGTAATTAATAATCAATATCAAAAATAGTAATTAATACATGAACGAGACAAGAAAAGTGATATATAAACATGTAAAGTTATATATTCTATCACATAACGGGTGAAAAAGCTAATGAATGTCGACCAGTTAATTTACATTTAAAGATTAAAAAAATTAAACTAGAAGGAACCTCTTTGTGCTTTAAATATATATGAAAACGTTTTTAAAAATGCATTCATTTTGCTCATTGTTGAACTTTATGCTGCCGGAAGTTAAAGGTTTAGTATCCAGATAGCAATCAGCCGGTAGCCAGTCTACATTTTGAAATAGGATATTTCTATAATCTATGTATTTCGGACATTCAAAAAAGTAATGGTATGTGTTTTCAAATCTTGATCCACACGAACAAGAGGGATCTGTTATTAATATGAAAAAGAAAGGAATTAAGTTCACTTTTCAGAGATCATAGTTTAAAAATGTAGCTGAACACCTAAACTGGGTCATCAAGATATTAAGTTTACAGGTCCATAAGAAGAATGTACAGGAATATCTTTGTTGCAGCCATCAAATACACTTTTTAATTCTGCTTTGAATTTTCTCAAAGTTTCTGCTCTACGAATATTCGGATCTATACTGATCCATTGCCTTATACTTGAAGGGATATAGGAATCATATGTCAATGAGAGCTTATAAAAAGGTAAAATTATATCATCTCCGTTTCGGAGTTGATATGTAGTTGTACTTTGTATATTTGGGGGAATTAATACTTTGGTGCATTGTTATTTTTAATATTATAAAACATATGTAGCTTTCTTTTTTACGACGTTCTTGCAAAGTCTCCCATCCAAGTTCTTGATATATTTTATGTCATATTTGTGAATATAGGTAACCCTGTGACTATTCTTGCAGCTTCTAGCTGAAGTTTCTCGAGTTTAGATCCATTTATTGTACCACATTTATCCCATACTTCACTTGCGTATTCAAATAGCGGCCGAATAAAAACAAGATACAATTTCTCTCAATTTGCCCTGCTAAGCCTGTACTTTAACTTTCGAAGAATATTTATATGTCTTGTTACACTTGAATTTTCGATATGACTAGTCCATTTAGCATCACTGCTATATGTAACACCTAAGTGCTTGTGAGTTTGAGTGACAGGTAAAGTTTTGCCATTAAAAGTAAAACTCATGTTAGGAATGTCACAATTTGCGAAAAGCATAATTTCCGTTTTATCTGGATTAAAAGACATCGCTTAGACCAATCGTCCAACTCCTTCAGATCGTGATTTATCACAGATTCAATCTGTGATTCATCACGACCCGAATAGTTGAACGATGTGTCGTCTGCAAACAATCTTGTCAATGAGATAAGGGTATCGGCAATATCATACCCTTATCTCATTGACATGGACTTACTCATCGGTAAGTTGAGTTTACTTACAATGTACCATTGTCCAAATCCATCCAATCATGTACCAACATAATATCGTTATGGTATCGCTTGTTTCTATTTATTAAATTCTTTCTTCATTGGTCGCCATCATGGAACATGAGAAACCCTGAGCATGAGCTGGGTAGACTCGGTTAAGTAGATGACGTCATTTGAGTTCGATTTCTGTCCGTTCATTTTTTAACCGAGTAACTAGACTTCATTCCCTGTTAGACTAATAAACTCTATTTATTAAATTCTTTCTGCATTGGTCGCCATCATGGACCATGAGAAATCCTGAGCATGAGCTGGGTAGACTCGGTTAAGTAGATGACGTCATTTGAATTCCGATTTCTGTCCGTTCATTTTTTAACCGAGTAACTAGACTACGTTCCCTAGTAGATAAATAAACTAGCCCTATAAATACATGGTGGAATGAAACAATGGACAGCCTTTATTGCTGTTCTTATTCTTCAACTCACCACGAGTCCTACAACACGCATTGATCTAACTGAAGCTTGGAACAAAGCTTGACATTGTGCAAGATAAAATCACGTCTGTACATTAACATCAATGATAACTTTTGAATAATTATATTTATAGTGATGTTTAATCGAGTTTCCCAGTAAAAGATTTGATTGGTTGTTAATTTAAAGTTTACGTCCAATATGCAACATTTATGCTATATCAGGTCGACATCAAGTTTCTGAATTCAACGATTTTACAATAAAGAAATTAAAGTGTTAGGCACAATCAGGACAATGAGAATCGATTACGACTAGATGAGGGGAGAAATTAGAAGGGGCAGAAAAATAATGATTCCTTACGACCCAAGTGAGTCTGCTCTTGTACCCAGAAAAAATTATCAAAGAAAAGAGTGGATCTCTTTACTACATATTTTATGCCACTGCCACTGCTGGTGGACTGTTAGTCCCCGAGGGTATTCACCAGCCCAGTAGTCAGTACTTCGGTGCTGACCCGAAAGCCGACTTTAAAATTATCTGGAACCTTACAATATCTAATTTTTGTAAATTTTGTTGAAACTAAGGAGTATCTCCCTCATGCAAAGCTCTGTCCTTAGCTGATTTTGGCTTTCTATTTAGGTCATATTTGATTATTTGTTGTCTATCAGTTTTAAAACATCTTTGACTTTAGGGTCTTCCAAACATTTAGATTTTATCTGCACTGATGAGACATAAGTTGTCGAAATGCGCATATGCAGAATCAAAATTCACAGTAACTTTGGTTTTTAGTTATTTGTTACCACTGGGTCGATGCCACTGTTGGTGGACTGTTAGTCCCGGAGGGTATTCACCAGCCAAGTAGTCAGTACTTCGGTGCTGACCGAAAGCCGACTATATTTGGAACCTTACAATATCTAATTTTTGTAAATTTTGTTGAAACTAAGGAGTATCTCCCTCATGCAAAGCTCTGTCCTTGGCTGATTTTGGCTTTCTATTTAGATCATATTTTATAATTTGTTGTCTATCAGTTTTGAGACATCTTTGACTTTACGGTCTTCCAAACAATTAGAATTTATCTGCACTGATGAGACACAAGTTGTCGAAATGCGCATATGCAGAATCAAAATTCACAGTAACTTCGGTATTTAGTTATTTGTTACCACTGGGTCGATGCCACTGCTGGTGGACTGTTAGTCCCCGAGGGTATTCACCAGCCCAGTAGTCAGTACTTCGGTGCTGACCCGAAAGCCGACTATATTTGGAACCTTACAATATCTAATTTTTGTAAATTTTGTTGAAACTAAGGAGTATCTCCCTCATGAAAAGCTCTGTTATTAGCTGATTTTGGCTTTCTATTTAGATCATATTTGATTATTTGTTGTCTATCAGTTTTAAAACATCTTTGACTTTACGGTCTTCCAAACATTTAGATTTTATCTGCACTGATGAGACATAAATTGTCGAAATGCGCATATGCAGAATCAAAATTCACAGTAACTTCGGTATTTAGTTATTTATAACACTGAATAAATTGTTGCATCTTCAAAGTTCGGCTATAATGGTTCGCGGTGAGGTTTTCCTGACCACCCTGCACAGATTGGGCTTTCCCTACCCACCATCCAGGAATGCGACCAGCAAATATGTAGGTGAAGTCCCTTAAAACGCATTCTAGTATAAGGCCATGTTAAAGTAATATCATATTGCTATCGGTAAAAATAAGGGATTGCTTGCAACTCTAGGAAGTGACTTCGAAGGTATTTTGATTTTATATATCTTGAGGTTCAAAACCCTACCCGAAATTATCCAGGCCTTGCAAAATTTGAGAAGGTTCAAAACCATTACCCAAAATTATCCAGCCCATGCGATATTTGAGACCCGAATTATATCCAAACAAGCTGAAATCATGACCCGAATTTATATAAATAGCAAAGTACCGAATTTACTGTTTATATATATATATATATATTTATATAAGCAAAATGATTCATTATAAACAAGTGTATTTTAAACTTGACTTAAATTTTGATAGGCAAATTATTTAACAATTTGGTACCCGAAAAAGCTTAAATATTAATCATAAATTTACTAAATCCTTAATGAAATCATACCCCAAATTTTCAGATCGTCCATATGTACCTATACACATGGAAGTTATTCCCGGAAAAGTGACATGGCAATACCATCGTCAAGATCGTCGTAAATAATCTCCAGAACCTAAATTCACAGTTACCTCAGTATTTCGTTTTTGGTAACCACTGGGCAGATGCCATTGCTGTTGGACTGTAGGTACCCACGGATATTCACCAACCCAGTAGGCTGTACTTAGGTGCTGGCCCGAAAACAGATTTTATTTGAAAATTTGAAATATCTAAATTTAAGAAAAAATTGTTCAAACCTAAGGAGTATCTCCCTCTTGCACAGCTCTGTCCTTAGCCGATTTTGGATTTCCTATTTAGATCCTATTGGTAACTTGTTCTCTATCAGCGTTTACATATATTTTGGTTAATGAATTTTCAAATGATTTGATTTGAACTGCACTGATGAGACATAAGTTGTCGAAATGCGCATTTGCAGAACCTAAATTCACAGTAACCTCGGTATTTTGTTATTCGGTAAAATTATCTGGTAAAAATAAAGATGCATTAAAATTTCAATATACCGTAAAATAAAACATTACTAATCGACTGCAATGATTGTCAATTACACTCGTGTCGAACACTAGAAAAATAATACTCGTCTAATCCTTCTTCGATGTTCGACACTTGTAACATTATTATTTATATTCATAAAGTTCGATTAATTATAATTAAGTAAATCAAAAGTATGTTTATATTATTGCTTATTAATGATCAAATCGAAATTGAAGGTTCTTGGTAAAAATACTTGTTTTACCTGTTGACAAGGCTTCCAACAACGTTGCTATCGTGTGAAAAAATACTATATCGACGTCCAACAAAATGAACTGATAAAGTCAAACACTTTCAGACTTGCCAATTGGGACGAAAAAACGTCAACTAAACAATAGTTCCACCTAAAGATAACACATTGCATATAATGTACTGTGTTCCTATGCCTCACATAAATCCCTTAAAACATCGTTTTATTTCGACATTTAAAAAGTGTTCTACCACTAATTTATCCACCCATTTAACTAGTTCACTTACTTGTAAAAAGGAGTTGATTATTAAATACTGTGAAAAACTTATCAAATCGCTGGTGTAAATAACTTTAGAAGTGTGAAAAACTATAATGAAGTTTTAGATAAACAACAATCTATTCAAAAACCAGCCCATTGACAGTTATGATTTTTCCCACACTTTATACAAACCTTCCACACACTTTGATTAAATCCGAATCAGAACAACTTATTAAATGGTCTTTTAAATTTTCTGGTCTGCACTTCATTTTTTCTAACGAAAAAAAAAAGGATTCTTCTCTAATATTTCCTACAATAGTCATTGTTCCTGGACATGTGATGATAAAAAAAATGCACTCAATCTTTTGCTGGACAACATTTATGTTTGTTTTGGCAACAGTATTTATCAACATGGCATATGTATTCCCATTGGTACAAATTGTGCACCTTTCATTGCAGATCTTTTCTCTGTTCTGTTACGAACCAGACTTCATAAAAAAACTTCAAAACGGAACCATATCAAACAGCGATAAACTCATTTCTATTTTCTATGATAGCAGGGTATATTGACAATATCCTCACTGTTTAAAACCCCCAGTTTTTAAATAAAAAACACTTGATTTACCCACAAACTCTGAATTCAATAAAGCTAAAAATGTTTTTTAATAGATATGGACGTTTGATATCTAAAGATGGCGTTACTCGCAAACAGCTTATAACTATGGGCATTTCTAATCCTCGTTAATACGGAAATTGTTAAAAAAAATGCCAGAAACTGATCAAAGATCCAGAAAAGTGATGGGTGTTCCATGGAACACTTGTGTTGCCTGCATTTTTAAAGAGCCATTTTTGGGTCAGTTAACCTCTACATGATTAAGATTCATTAATTGTAAGCGACATTTCTGGGCATAATGTCACCTATTACGTACCAATGAATACATTTTATATATAGAATTATTATTTTCTACGAGAAAGTAAATGTAATTTTTGATGAAATCTGTTTATCCTTTCTTTTGTTGATTAGTGTAGTTGCCGAGAAACTGACCTATTCATAAAAACTTAACATGAAATCGATGTTAAGTACTGTACAAAAACAACATGACAGACTGTCATGTACTACCAAACATCAACCTACATACCAAACACAATTGACCAACCTTTTAAAGTTACTAATAAACTTAACTAATCTAAAATATTTAACATGTTAACTGAACCATGAAATTCATGTCACAGACAAAAGCAACATATCGGTCTGTCATGTACTACCACAGACCGCTGTTTCCATCATTCGTACAATTTTATGAAAGGATATGGAGTAAATGAACATGAGACCATAACGCATAATTATGTTAACTCCATCTGCAATAAATTTTAATTCACATGTTTCTGTTGTTAGAAAATCTGCGTTTTCCATAAACAATTCACTATAATATAAATCATGCGATTTCAAAACATCGAAGACAAAAATAAAAAACGAAAAATTAAAAATTGACAGACAACACCCCTTCAAAGGAGATGTTGATCAATAAATTTTCTTGGACAAATCGTTCGATGTATCACATTTTGATTCCAGTCATTCTTTATGCATGGGACTTTAACTAAAAAAGACAAAATATAATAAAAGTTTGAATTATTAATACGAATATTTCCAAAGTTTCAATACATGTATATTTATATACCGGTTTTTAATTGCGTCTACGAATAACCTTAACAATGTTAGAGCTGTCAAATCGAATTGGGACATTTTGTTTGTTGTTTTCCACACGCTTGGAGCTCAAATGTTGTTATAACGCTCATGCAATTGAAATACCAATATACGGATATTTCGTATTTGTTGATATCTCGTGCGTTTGTTCTTATGCCCTCTCAGTTTTTGCCATGTCTACTATTAAGAAAGCTTTTTGTTCCTTCTGCATTCTACTGACGCTGTTGTTAAACATGTGAGAGTCATCTTGGTAAAAGGTATCCATTGTAATATCAAAAATAGTTGTTTATCCAGTATACAAACTTTATTAAAGATTCAATATTCAAAGAACAGTTGCATGGTAACGTCATGCTTCCATCCATGGGATGAATTACATTGCACAGTAATGCATTGAATTACCATTCCTTAGGAACAAAATACATGAGTTTTGCAAAGAAATGCATTGAATTACCATTACTTTAGCTTAGTAATGCATTGAATTACCATTACATTTTGACATTTTATCATAAAATAAAGGGCTACGCCGAGCGCAGCATGATACGACCGCAGCATGTCGACCACTGAAATTTCGACAAAAGTAGTTTAAAGGGAATGTGGACACAGTAAAGAGCTTGACACAATAATTAGATGGACACAAAAAGAAGCTAGACAGTTATTAGCTAGAAACAAAATAGGGAAAAAACCCTTTTGATTACTTACTGATAAAAAACCGTAAGAGCTATGCAAAATATGTACTATCAACTAAAACTTTACATCCATAGAAATTCAAAGAAAAAACCCATCGAAATCCGATGAAAAATAAAGATTTGACATATTTAGAAAAATTGCATTTTTGACCCCTTTGACCCCTTGTAGCTCAGAAACGGTAAAACCTACAAAAAATCCATTGATATACTACTGAAAGCTTAGATCAAGAGGAATCCAAAGAAAAAAATCTCATTGAAATCCGATGAAAAATAAAAACTAACAAATAAAACAACTGGTATATACATCTTTGTCTTTGGAAAAAATGAAACGATGAATAATTTTAAGTGTTAAATTCAATTTATCTGAACTTTTATTGATCAACAAAGTTCTCTTATTTTAACAAAATAATTGTTATTTTAAACCAATCTATATATGTTGTCTAATATTTCTAATTACAGTTAATTAAAATGACATAGAAAACTTTGTCTCCTGTATGACATAGAACATTTTGACAGGAGACAACAATCTTTTGATCATTTATTTCTACATTATTGTTAATTAAGTTTTGTTTTTACAACAGAGTCCAAACTTATAATCCAATGAAAAAATGTATTGATTTAATACTTGTCCAGTTTATGACTTCACTAAATATTATTTTCTTGGTTGGGAATTATGATTCAAAACACATTGTTTCTGAATGATAGAAGGACAGTGTCTTTGGAGTATACAAATAATAATTATCAATAAAAAAGGAAAAATAATTGGTTTTCATGAAATAAACAGGCTTGTGGACCAAGAATATACATTACGTTACACAGATTTTTTTATCATGTTAATCATTTGATTAAACCCTGATTAAATATCATTTTTAATAGTGTTTTCATTTAGGACACATTCTTAATATGTACTAATAAATTGTTTCAGTTTTAATAGGATTTATTTCAATGAAAATCATGCAGTAAAATGGATGAAAGTCTGTAAATTATTATGACATGGCCTATTTGGGTCTTATTTAAATAAAGTTTCATTTTGAGTTTGATCCTTATATATTTGTACAGCATGAAATAGTTATGCAATTTAATGCACTGTAATGCATGAATTACATACATTTTTGTGATAGTAATGCATTGAATTACAATTACATGTAATGCAAAAATCGTTGCATTACACATTACATTGAATTACTTGAAAATATGTAATGCATTGCAATGCATTCCCATTACACATCGGCATTACCCCATGCCTGCATGCTTCGGTGAATTCGTTATGATACGGAGTATTGTTAAGGTACTTAAAGTATACAGCGAATGTAAAATGTGTTTGCTACTTTTGGATATATCATTAAATAAGAGCTTGTTTTGATTATATTTGATATTTACTGCAATCCTTCATTTCAGTATTGATACCAGTGTTTCATAGTGGTTTTAAAATTTTGCTAAAAAATAAATGTCTTTAAAATGTTGTTGGCCAATTGCTGGTAGTACAATAATGTTACAAATAGTATCTTGATTATTTTACATGGATTACTTTTTTACTCAAAGGACAGATGCAGAGTGTAAAATCCACAACAAAATCTACACGCCAAGGAAAAGCAACAAATAAGACAGCAATATGGAGGCAAGGCTTCTGCCTTCTCAAAGACTCGGACTAAGTTTTGATAAATAAAAAAAAAAATAAATTATAAAATTTCTTTGCTTCTTCAGTCAATTTCAATGTCATAGACGACGTCCTTTCATTAAACTACTCTTATGATCACCATCATTTTTCCAAGAAACAGGAAAATAAAGAACCATCAATGTCCTGAAAAAACTTTTACCTCTATGGACGCTTCAAATGTAGTGAATACTGCTTTCCAACAATCATAATATATCCACGTCTCCAGCACATGGGATGGTTTTTTTAAATAGGGCAAAATTGTCATCTGAAGTGAACAAAACCAGTCAAAAACTATATACCCTCCGCAACTTCGTTGCGTGGGGTATAATAAGAGGAATATTGAATAAATGTATATCCTTAGCTAGCTGTCAGTAACTGCGAGCATTTGTCAGGACAGTACCTTAGTGTATTGTCTTCATGTTTTCTCTACTTCATTGTAAAGGTACTTGTCTTGATAAGTTGGTCTTTTTTCTATTTTGATTTTTACTGCAAGTCCTTTTGTGTATTTATTTTTAAGCCAATCACCACACATTGGGGGGGGGGGGGGGGGGTGCTATATAGTGTGAGGTTCCTCAATATATTGGAGACCGTACGGTGATCCCTGGATGCTTTGTTTTGGGTCGTTTAAACCTGGAGATGGGATGTTGTCTCCTTGACATTTACCCCATTTTCTTTCTTTTCCATTTGGACATCTTTTAGCATAAGAGACATAAGTTGTCGAAATGCGCATATGCAGAAACTAAATTCACAGTAACTTCTGACTTTGTTATTTATTAGCAATGTTTATTGTATATTGGGGTAATACTAAGCTCTCTGAGAATGCAGAATGAGTTCATGTATGTGGAGCCCATAGCTCAGTGAGTGAAGCCTAGAGCCTTGTGAGTGGAGCCCAAAGCACTAGTGTTGAAACCGGAAACAATAGTGTTGGAGCCCAAGGCAGTTGTGTTTGAACCTGGAGCCCTTGTGTTGAAGCCCGGAGCCCAACGTTCAGAAAATGTTGAGGCTTGGAGCCTAGATCCCGTGTTAATCCGCATATATTTCAATATTAATTCAAGAGGATATGAAGTAAATGGATACAATATTACAACGAATACCACACCATATTCCGAAATATGCTGAAGATGTATGTTTTCATAAGCAGTGGACTGGTTTGATAACTGACTTTTTGAAAAAAAAAATCTTGATAATTTCAAAAAATAAGGAGGATCTCTCTCATGAAAGCTCTGTTCTTAGATCGTTTTGCTTTCGGTTTAGATCCCTTTTGCTTTTTAATGTTCATTCGGTTAGTTTGTTTGTTCTGTATCTATATCGCTATCAGCCTTTAACATTTTGATTTAAAATATTTTAATGTGGGGTAGTCAGGTCATAATACGGATAGCCTGTATGCAAACCCTTGTAGCCAAATTGTGTGGAGAAACGCCACGCTCCATGCAATATAAAGACCCCTTTTTTATTTTTGTAAAGAGAGCAGACTCGCTGGGAGTTGCATAGAAAGCTAAATTTCCTACCCCTACCCAGTTCTCCTCTTTTTAAGTGGCAATCAAAACTCGTTGCCCCGTTTATCCATTCCATCTTTATTTCCATATTCTTTTCCTTAAAATATTTTTGAATGGATTAGCGTGTCCTCGTCCTGATATAATTGAAATATTTCGAGTTGGAGGTTGAACTCTTAACTAATAAATCAATCCAACACTAGTATTTAGGGTTACTCTCACTGGGCTCAATATACTGAGAGCTGAGTATCACTGTACAATAAACATTGCTAAAAGATGCCAAATGGATAAAAGTTGGACATCTGGGTTACTGAAAAATCATGTAAAACGTTGCAATTCCAATAATTGAATATCTGTCTTGAAAGTTTATCCCATTTGCCTTCTACAGAATGATTTCGAACGAAGTCCGAAACAACAATTCAAAAATACAACACCATTAAAGATTACACAAGCAGATTTCTCTTATGGTGCACGCTTATTATCTATTCCTTGCACGAATAGTTATTTGTGGTACATAATGAGGTTTGAAGCTCGAGTTAGATATGAACTTGATAAATCGCTTTTACAGGAATTTCATTGGTCGAGCGTCAAGTAATAACACATCACGCGTGATGTGCTATTATTTTTTCGACGTTTTCATTGGTCCACTGTGTAATCTCGTTGGCCGTGATTAAGGTTACCTAGCAATGGTGTTGTTGTTTGAAACAAAAAAAAAAACAACAAAAAAACAACAAAAAAAAACCAGCAATTCGGCACTGAATATTATGAAAATCATAAGAGAAACAGTTTTAACAACTCAAAAAAATTGTATAACGCTAGATATCAACTCTCGTTATGTAATTTCAAATATAATAAACTCGCCAAAGGCTCGTTTATTATATTTTGAAATTACATAAATCTAGTTGATATCCATCGATAAACAATTCTTTCTCGTTATGAAAACTATAAATAAATATTTCGGCACAGAAAGAACAAATGCAAACGCCACAAAACTGGCAGTAACAGTGTTAACCCTTAAAAACAAATTATTATCAGGAAAGTGTCAACTTGTTCTGCTGTACATATGACCCACGTTACACTGCAATTGAAAATTAAAGTATGATATGGTTAATTTTGTGGGAAACTGGGAATCTACTCTTCAAAATCTATAAATTTTGTTTGAAAGATATGTCAAATCGATCCTGGAATATCATTTCATGCTACCTTCAGGTTTAAAAAAAAAAAAAAAAAAAAAAAAAAAAANAAGCAATGAAAGTGTTGTCCTGTTGATGCTTTATCTCTGTATTTATTGTGATTTTGTCTCGTTTACATTTATTCCATATTCTCTAATTTTGTTCACGCCTGATATTGAAAAAAAAACTTCCAATGTGCTGGAGACGTGGATATATTATGATTGTTGGAAAGTAGTAATCATCATATTTGAAGCGTCCATAGTTTTCAATACACGGTAAGTTTTTTCAGTACACTGATGGTTCTCTATTTTCAAGTTTCTTGGGAAATGATGGTAATCCTAGGAATTAGTATAATGAAAAGACGTCTTGGCTGAAGTAGCAAAGATGTTTTCATTATTTTAAAAGTATTTTTTAATTAATCAAAACTTCCGAGTCTTTGAGAAGGTTTGTATTCATATTGCTGTCTTATTGGTTGCCTTTCCTAGCGTATATCTGATATTCTGCATCTGACTACCCCGCATAGACAGGGCATTCCCCTATCCACCAACTGGGGACGCGCCCGGCAGCTCTGTAGCCGGAGCCCCTGAAAATCGATCCAGGTGCCGGGCCTCTGTTAGGAAGACTCATACTCCAAGCTCAGAGGATGCTGCGGGTCTATTCATAAGCCGGGACCGCGCACGGCGGTATTTATCATGGACAAACGTATCATTATTTTAAGCATATAATTTACCTTCACAAACAATAAATACTTCAAGAACTCAATGAATTAGTACAAGTTTAAACGAGAAAATGCGGACACGGACAGGCAAACAAGAGGCTCTCAAGAGCATGTATCGCTTTCCTGGACCACGACTGACATAGATTGATTGATTGATTGATTGAATATTGTTTAACGTCTACTCAGCAATATTTCAGCTATATCAAGACGAGAACAAGTTTGTTGATAAATAATCACTTTGGGGTATGGAAATGGCCATGGGACGGGAAATTCTGACTGCCACTGGAAAAGTAGGGTGAAATCGTCAAGGGCGGGGAATTTAGCCTTGTAGCCGATCACCTACGGACCACCCCAAAAAGAGCTTGCTACAAGGGTTCTTTAACGTGCAGGAAGCGTGGCATTTTTTCCAACACGTGGACCTGAGTTTACATCCCATCCGAAAGATGGGTTGTGTATTTATTAATCCCGCACAACCACGGAATGGGTCCTATTTCTATATCCCGGGACCCTCGGGGTCAGCCTCCGTTTAGGAGGGGTCTCACCCCGCAAGCCGGAGATACTGGGTCCTATTTCTATATCCCGGGATTCCCTCGGGGTCCTCTGTTAGGATGGCTCATACTCCAAGCTCAGAGGATGCTGCGGGCCTATTCTTCAGCCGGGACCGCGCACGGCGGGACATAGATTGAAGGCATTTCCAATAGGAAAAAAACATAAAATTTAGAAGAATACTTTTTTTCCTAAAATTAAAGTATCCTTGTTTGGTTTTCATGGCAACCGAAAGATCCACCATCCATTACAACCCATAACTGAAGACCATTAAAAAAAATTGAGCAGGGGTTCCCCTTATAATCAAGGTTATACATATAGCTGAAATTAAAACATTCTTACCACAATTCAAATAAAAATTCAAAAATTTGGGCAGAGGTTCCCCTTAAAACCAATAGGCCAATATAAAAACTATATTCCAGATGATGGCCATCTTGGATTAGGTACGGACCTGCCAGATACCTTTTTTTTTGGATGGGATCACCTAAGGACCATTGTGGCTTAAGTTTTAATTGGACTAGTAGTTTCTGAGTAGAAGACATTTGAATGTCTTTTCCATAAGGTCCAATGTTAAAACTATGTTCCCAAATGGCGGCCATCTTGGATAAGGTACCGACCTGCCGAATACCTTTTGTGGAAGGGACCATCTAAGGACCATTGTGACTAAGTTTGGTTATAATTAGACTGGTAGTTTCTGAGAAAATCTTTGAATGTCTTTCCCATAGTGTCCAACATTAAAACTCTGTTCCCAATGGCGGCCATCTTGGATGAGGTACGGACCTGCCGGATACCTTTTTTGAAAGGGACCATCTAAGGACCATTGTGACTTAGTTTGGTTATAATTTGACAGGTAGTTTTTGAGAAGAAGATCTTTGAAAGTCTTTTCCATAGGGTCCAATGTTCAAACTATGATCCCTGCTGGCATGCCATCTTGGATGAGGTATGGACCTACCGGATACCCTTTTTGGAAGGTACCATCTAAGGACCATTGTGACTAAGTTTGGTTATAATTGGACTGGCAGTTTCTGAGAAGATCTTTGAATGTCTTTTCCATAGGGTCCAATGTTAAAACTATGTTCCCCACTAGCGACCATCATGGATTAGGTACGGACATGCCGGATTCAATTTTTAAAGGGGACAACCCAAGGACTATTGTGACCAAGTTTGGTTCCAATTGGCCCAGTGGTTTCAGAGGAGAATATCTTTGAATGATTCATTGATTGAATATTGTTTAACGTCTACTCAGCAATATTTCAGCTATACCAAGACGAGAACAAGTTTGTTAATAAATAATCACTTTTGGGAATGGAAAGCCGATCACCTACGGACCACTCAAAAAAGAGCTTGCTATAAGGGTTCTTTAACGTGCAGGAAGTGTGGCATTTCTTCCAACACGTGGACCCGAGTTTACATCCCATCCGAAAGATGGGTTGTGTATTTATTTAACCCGCACAACAACGGAATGGGTCCTTTTTCTATATCCCGGGACCCTCGTTTTTGAGGGGTCACACCCCGCAAGCCGGAGATACTAGGTCCTATTTCTATATCCCGGGGTTCCCTCGGGGTCCTCTGTTAGGAAGACTCATACTCCAAGCTCAGAGGATGCTGCGGGCCTATTGATAAGCCGGGACCGCGCACGGTGGATCTTTGAATTAAAACTTTACGCCGGACGGACGACGGACGCCAAGTGATGGCAAAAGCTCACCCTGATATAGCCATGTGATCTAAAACCGAAGGCTGAAACAACTAAACGACAATCCTGTAAATGATTCTTTTTTGAATGAATAGTAACTTATTACTATCTTTGAGAAAGAAAACAAAAACAGTGGAGTGTCGTTGTACAATATTCCACTATTTCGTGTACTTTAAAACCATACTTTCATATTTGGAAACATACTAAAACATGTTTATAAAAGTGAGTATTAATTCCAAATTATTTACACC
This sequence comes from Modiolus philippinarum, assembly GCA_002080025.1. Taxonomy (NCBI): domain Eukaryota; kingdom Metazoa; phylum Mollusca; class Bivalvia; order Mytilida; family Modiolidae; genus Modiolus; species Modiolus philippinarum. The sequence continues at coordinate 762 of MJUU01047948.1, read as the reverse complement.
TTTTGTCGGTTTGTTTTAGACAGGGGTTGGTCCGTTACTATACTTATAACAAGGCAATAACCATGTATTATCCTGGAATGATTTCGATTTAATGTCCTGCTAGATTCCATTAAAGTCGGAATTACCGCTTATTAGTCCAATACCTGCAACAGCTGAACGGGACTTTAGATTTGCTCTCGGTTCGTCTGTGTGCCTGTCTGTCAGCTTTTTCCTTAAAAAAATGCAAATAAAGATCTTATTGGCTAATTGTAAGTCATGGTCAAATATTCCTTGGTTGGTCCTATTGACCAGCTTTGCATCCCCTCTAGCATGGCCGCCAACGAGGAACTTATTTCAACATTGGACCGTATGGGACAACACATTTAAAGATCTTTTCTTCTAAAACTACTTGGCCAATTGGAATCAAATTCTTCACAATAGCCATTGGGTATCCCCTTTACAAAAAGTAGCCCCGTAAGTATGCACCTCATTCAAGATGGACGCCAGCTTGGAACTTCATTTAACATTAGATATTTGTAAAAAAAAGTATCTGACCAATCGGAAGCAAACTTGGTAACAATAATCCAGTTTGACCGTTTATAGATGTTCCCAGCTAAAGGGATCATAGTTTAACATTGAACTATATGGGAAAGCACTAAAAGATTTATGAAACCTCTTGGCCAATTGGAAACAAACGGCCACAATAATTCTTGTGTGATCCTCAACACCACATCCATGTCCGCCAGCAGGATTATCTCCTTGTTCTGTTTTTGATCAGTTTAG
>MJUU01047946.1:28785-42747 GCA_002080025.1 Modiolus philippinarum | reverse complement strand
GGGAGAAAATAAAACTGAGTTACTATTGGCATGGGTTGGGGTCTGATGTGGAGAGGTATGTGGCGAGTTGTAAAAATTGCAGTCAGAGTAAGAAAGCTAACAAGGCTGCAAGGTGTCCCCAGACGTTGTACCACTCCGGTTCGCCCATGGAGAGGGTACATCTTGATTTTATTGGTCCACTTCCGAAAAAAGAGAGGGGAAATGAACACGTGCTCATGATGGTCGATCAGTTCAGTAAATGGGTTGAGTGCGTGCCCCTCCCCTCCCAGACAGCCGAGGTGACGGCTAAGGCAGCCATAAATGAGTTTTTCTGTCGGTTTGGATACCCCTTCGAAATTTTCACCGATCAGGGTAGGAATTTCGAGAGCCAGTTGTTTAGGGCGGTGTGTGATGTGCTTCATATCCACAAGGCCAGAACCACACCATACCGGCCCTCCGCCAACGGCCAAGTCGAGCGGTTCAATCGAACCCTCATGGCAGCAGTTAGGTGTTTTGTGGGGACAAACCAAAGAACATGGGATGAAAATATAGCCCAATTGGCGGGAGCAATTAGGGCTTCAGTCAATCGCACGACAGGGTTCACTGCAAATAAGCTAATGCTAGGGAGGGAGATCAATACCCCTGCGGAGTTAATGTTTAGACCACCAAGGGTTGGGAGTCCCCCCGATTTAGGTGGTTATGTTGCAGATTTAGTGGAGGCTATGCAGGTAGCTCATGAAATTGCCAGGCAGAATATTAAAACCAATCAGTTGCGAAGTAAAAAGGATTACGACCTTAGAATTAACTTACGTCAGTACAAGGTTGGGGACTTTGTATATCAGTTAGACAGGGCTACAACCCCAGGGAGGTGCAAAAAACTTTGCCCCGTTTGGAAGGGCCCGGGGATTGTTATTGAGAAGGTTTCCCCTTATTTATACAAAATAAAAATGAAGAAGTTGCTTATCACAGCGAATCACGATAGGCTGAAATTGTGCAAGGATAGGGTACTCCCTCCTTGGTTGGTGAAGGAAAAGAGGAAAATGGAAAACGGGAATAAATCTGTTGAAGGAGAAATTCTAGATACTTCAGTGCTCGACTCAGAGGGCCTACTTCCCACACCTAATGTAATTTTAGACCCGGGTGAAGGGAAAGGTGAACAGGCTTCTGGGGCAAGGCGGCCAAAAGGGGACAGAGAAGATGAACAGACTGAAGTACCTGTGACAGGACCCGGCACTCCTGGCTCCCATGGGAAGTTGTATTGCATTTGCCGAGGTCCTGATACAGGGGAATTTATGATAGGTTGCGATGGATGCTCAGAGTGGTTTCATGGGAGGTGCGTGGATCTCTCACCTCAAGAGGCTGAGGACTTGGGTAATAATGATTACTTTTGTCCTACATGCAGGGAGGCCCAGGGAACCAACTCGAGTGCTACTTCAACTCCCATTAAACCCCGTAGGAGCGCCCGTAACCGGCGTCCTGAAAGGGAATGAAGTGTTGAAGAGGACAAAAGGGGGGTAGGTAAAGTAATGGACTTACTCGCTCCCGGTCGCATGGACGACAGGGAGTGAGTTGGGGGTATGATTGTATTTTTCAGAGTTTCAAGATGAGTAGCGACGACGAGAGTTCCAAGAGGAGCAAGGACTGGAAGTTCGGTAGAGAGAATACGGAGGGGGTGAAGGATAAACAGATGAGCCACAGGGTGGACGGGTCTCAGTATAGAGGACCCTCCACCAAGAGACCTTCAAGGAGAGACTTGGCCAGTAGCGGCCGAAGGAAGAGGACCCAAAGGAGACAATCGCCTAGCCCAAGGGACAGAAGCAAGGGCAAGAAAAGGGGAAGGGCACCTGACAGATGGTCCGAGGCTCGTTATGCCAGGACCCCATCAAAAACAAGTGAGGAGACAGACGCTCGAAGTGATTGGGAGGGCAGTGAGTCACCCCCGAGGAGAGTGCTTGTGAAGTCTGTTTGTGTAGTTCCAAAGAGGGTGGAAGAGACTGCCAGCCAGACGGGGTCAACAAGTGTTACACAGTCCCCTGTCCGGCGCGTTATTTTTGCTCAGGGCGATCATTCAACACAGACCGAGGGCCCAGCATTAGGTACTGGATCAAGGCAAAGCAAACAGAGGACCAGGGACCCGGAGAAGAGAAGGAAACAGAATTGGAAAAGGGCGGAAAGGCGAAGGCGGCAGTTCCAGAGAGAGGAACAAGCAAGGGAGTCCCGAGAGGAAGGTATACAGGTGCTTGGGGATTTCAAAGGGTACCAGAAAAAAATCCATACAGAAAGGAAAGTTACCACTGGACAGTCTGTAAGTCCTGGGGATGGTGTGACCTCCAGTGTACGTCCAGCCCTGCCCATCTAGGGCGAGGAGTCACAGGAGAGAACCTTTTCTGCTCACGCCTCAGTCCAGCCTTCTAGGGACGGGGATGGCTTTAAACCTTGTCCCGTAGATGGGTGTAAAGTGAGGGGAATAAATATAGAGCCTCACCTTAAGGGTGAACACGTTGCAGAGGTTTTTCAGAAGCCCACGGGAGGGGTAAGAAGTAACCTCCTGGTGAAAGCTAGATTTGAGGCCTTCAGATCCAGTCAAAGATGGTTCTGGGTGGAATTGATGTCTGGGAGCTAGTCAACTGGGTAAATAGACAGAGGAAAGACTGGCCCAGTACAGTGGACGGGATGGAAGTTTACCCTGGTGCCCATTAATTCACCAGGGGTATTGATTCACTGGAGAGTGCAGGTTTTGATAATGTCAAAGATTGGAGAGAGAAGGGGCCAGGAATTGAGGGAGATGTATCCTCTTGGGCCCCTCATTTCGAAACAAGTTGGCAGTGTTGATGATGGCCACAGGCCTGCTTCGGCCAGCCTGGGGGCACCTCTAAGGTTTCAGACTGGACCCATTACTGTGGATGCCCACTTCCACCTTGATAGGGCGTGGGCCAGAACCAAATTCTCAGGGCCCCCCAATCTAAGACAGTATATGGGGATGATGTTGCCGAGTAGTCAGATGCATGCTATTAATGTTAAGGGTGGTGTTGTAAATATTGTGACCCTGTTACATGGCCAACTGACCAGGAGCTCGAGGGGGTTTATCCTAAAAGGGCAAGGGACCTCGATGATGTGAGGGCCTATAGGCTTGAAACCCTGTTAAAGACTGGGAAGTTGCGTGTCCTTGGAGAGATTGGGTTGGATTATTCTATGGGATCCCCTCCTCCACAGGCCCAACTTTCAACTCTAAGATGGGTTCTTAGAATGGCAGCCCCTCGGCGAGATGTTCCATTGGTTTTACATGTTAGAGGGGGAAAAGGTGATACTTATAGTGCACGGGCCCACATTCAGTGTGTGGATGAATGTAGGGCATTTCTTAGCAGGGGACACCCGGTCCACTTGCATTGTTTTGATGGTGGCCGTGAACAGGTGTGTTTGTGGTTGGAAAACTTCCCGGGTACCCACTTTGGATTCACAGGTGGGATAAGGATGTTTGACAAGGAGCAGCAGAGGGCTGTGGACAGGATACCCAGGGATCGCATCCTGCTGGAGTCTGATGCTCCCTATTTCAGGCCCGCCTGGGTGCCACAGGCTGGGCATGGCCATCCAAGGTATCTCGCGGAGGTGGCAAAAGGAATAGCTGCCATCAGACAGGGGGCCACAGTGGATGGGGCCCTTGAGGAGGGAGGGAAGAATGCCCTGAGGTTCTATGGCCTCAGGGTATAGAGAATAGTGATCAATATAGCAGTCTTATAGTATGATCTGAGTTGTAAATATGTATAATATTAGTGTTCTTTTGTGCAAGGAAGGCTTGCTCTAGTCAATTTTAGTTAGGTACTGTAAATGTAGGATGTGTCTAAACTTTAGGAATTCACTTACAGATGGGAGGGGGTGTTTTTTATTTTTCAGGACAGACGCAAGAATGAAAACCTGGGAACTGGCGAGCAGGAATGGGATGGGACCATCCTGTCAATCCGAAAGCATGGGTAATTATTTAATTCTTGACCCATGTTTGAGCCCTTCAAACAAAACAGGGAGGAGTGTAGTGCCGGTTCCCGGTTTTGCCCAGCCCAAACAGGATATCCAGAATATACCGGTGCATACGCTCTCTCTCAACGTCGAACCACCAAACTAGCAGAAAGCTTTTATTGTAAGTTCCAAGTAATCCGTCCTTATCGAGTAAATAAAGGTCGTATTATTGATCGTTGATAGAAATCCATTCTGCCAGAACAATAATTCTATCACATGTAATGCAAGGCTGCTATTTATTTTAAATAATAAAAGGACTAAGATTCCCAAATCAAACATTCCAGCCAGATAAATCTATTTCGTAGTGGAGTATTGATATAGTGTTGACCATTAAGGGGAGATAATGAGAAGAAATGCCAAATCAGTGATGCTCACCAAGACGGCTCTTTATGGAAAAAAAAGACTGACATTGTACTAACATCAAAGGAGTAAAACACATAAGAGGATACCATAGTTTCGTATAGTGAAAACGGCAATTTGGACCAACTTTGGTAATGTCGGCTGGACCTTTTTAGAGGCTTCGCAAAGTTGGACCTTATAGGGCAGGTAGGTACATTTAATAGCTTTCATTTGAACCATAGCGTATGATCCCTAGACCCGTACGAAAAATTCGGACGCTGTTCCATAGAGGGTACCCTACATCGAAAAAACCCGATTTGGACCAACTTGGCTAATGTAGGCTGGACCTTGCTAGAGGCTTTGCAAAGTCGGGCATTATATGGCAGGTTGGTACATGCTATAGCTTTCATTTGAGCTATAGCGTATGATCCCTAGATCCGTACGAAAATTTTGGGACTGAATTTACGGAGGGTACACTAGGTTCGTATAGTGAAAACGGCAATTTGGACCAACTTTGGTAATGTCGGCTGGACCTTTTTAGAGGCTTCGCAAAGTTGGGCCTTATAGGGCAGGTAGGTACATGTAATAGCTTTCATTTGAACCATAGCGTATGATCCCTAGACCCGTACGAAAAATTCGGACGCTGTTCCATAGAGGGTACCCTACATCGAAAACACCCGATTTGGACCAACTTGGCTAATGTAGGCTGGACCTTGCTAGAGGCTTCGCAAAGTCGGGCATTTTATGGCAGGTAGGTACATGCTATAGCTTTCATTTGAGCTATAGCGTATGATCCCTAGACCCGTACGAAAAATTCGGACGCTGTTCCATAGAGGGTACCCTACATCGAAAAAAACCGGTTTGGTCCAAGGTTCATGTATTATTTAGGGACGACCGGTGGTGGAGCGTGCTGCCAGTTTCAAAATGTCCGCCAAAAAAGACGGGAAAATTCAACATTGTCCGATTTCAATGAAAGTTTGTTTCAAAATAGATATTGATGACTTCAAAACTGGATTTGAAAATTGTTCGTTGACTGCCATTATCAAAATGGCCACCAAAAAAGGCGGGAAAATTCAACATTGTCCGATTTCAATGAAATTTGGTTTCCAAATAGATATTGATGTTGGGACTTCAAAAACGGACTGGTGGTGTTCAAACTACGAAAGTTTGAGGGACTGAAGTTCAACTGTATAGCTAACAATGTTAGCTTGATTGTGGCAACTGAAAGCCAGGTGAGCGATACAGGTTCCTGGGAGCCTCTGGTTCTATAGTGTGGTCTTCTATTGTCATTTCATTATTATATCCTCCGTTATTACATAATTATCTCCCTTTTTCATTAAATTTTTTGGGTGATTTCCCCTTTCCCCTAAATTTAAATAATCTGCAATTTTTAGATGTCCCGCCATTTTTTATCCAAATTTTAGAGTGATTTCCCCTTTTTCGCCTAATTTTCCTCTATGGGCTGCTATTCTGAGATTTCCCACTAAATTATTTCCCTTTTTCTATTGCCATGCATATATGGTAATTTTCTTTTTTATCTCTCCCATTTCCCCCTCCTTTTTACGTCATTATCTATAATTTATATGTTTGAGACGTACTCTTTATATTTCATCCTTTTTGAGATGTTCCCACCATTTTTTCACCATATTGAAGTGGAAGTGCGGACGTGAGATAAGACACCCCTTGAACTGACCAGGAATTTCGTACATTCCCAATCTACCTGCGCAGAAAAACTCGAAACCGGAAGTACGGACCTAAGCGAAGACACCCGGTGTCTTCTGTCACATCTGCGTTCAATGTATATATACAGTGTACTATAGCTAAGTATCGTTCTGTCCGTTGGAAGGAACAGTCACCATGATGGTCTACTGCGAAACGTGTGCAAAGCTGTTTACTGAGAAGAAGAACCTATTACGTCATATGAACAGCCACCTAACGGACCAAGATGCGTATTCCTGTGACGATTGTGGGAATGACTTTGCCAGGAAGGAGACCCGAGATAGGCATCAGAAGACCCACCAGCAAGAAGGGCAGAAGGCGCAGGTCTACAGCTGCAGTGTGTGTGACCAGGTATTAACCAAAGCAGATTCCAGGAGGAGGCATGAAGCGACCCACAGCTACAACATGACATGTGAAGTATGTGGCTTATACTTCAACAGACTGTACAGCCTGGCACGTCACCGTACCCGGCATGAACGACCGAATGCAGAGGAGAGACCACCCATGAAGGGACCAGTTGTACCAGTGCTTGGACCTGTGGTGAAGCAGAAAAGGACAGAGTCACCACCACTTATGGAAAGTCCTGCTGAACCTGTGGTGTTGCCGGAAAATCAAGAGACGAAAATCCTGTACCTGACGCATTGGAGGTCCATCTGGACAGAAGAGGCGACCGGTAAACGTACCCAGGACTGATACAACTTCATTCTGAACCAGTTGTCAGATTCAACCTTTGAAGAGATGGTGCGGTACCTGGCCAGCCAGCAAACCACACCTGTGAAGATAAACCTGTCTTTTGGTTTTATTTTGCGATATGTAGAGACTGGAGAGCTACGCCACTACCACTTGGGTCAGAATAAAGCCAAGTTTTTTTTTTTGAAACGTCACATCTGATTAGGACGGCCGAAGATTTGGAGAAATTCATCGAGGAGCTAAGCAGACTCGATGTCCTGGATTATGTGCAGCAACAAAGACCAGATACCAAATGGGTAGTCCACCTACTGACAAATGTGACATTTGATATCAATAAACTGATCCATCATCCTATTGGTGCCAGAATGGTTGTGCCAGACTTCTTACTGAGGAACCAGTGCTTGATATGTATGACTGGAGGGCCACAACGGGCCGTGCGATGATGATCACTGATTTTCAGGTATTTGGCTGTGCACAGTGGGGCTGCAGTGATCGCAGTCGAGACTTCAGCCAAGACATACTACAAAGAGTACCCCCAGAACATACAGATGGCTGCTGCAGAGTTCCAGGTTGTGTGTTTGGACGACTTCGTGGTGTCGGAGAAATTGTTCCAGGTCAACGTGTTTGTCTACCACCTTCAGCAGACAGAAGAGGGAGAGTGTTGCAGCTAGATTGGTATGACGGTCACCATACAGCTACAAAAGTACGATGAACCTGAACCTGTACCAGCAGCATTTTAGCTACATTACAAATGTGGAAAAGTACAGCCACAGCTACCTGTGTTCCATGTTTGAAAATTTATGGACCTATATTGTACATGTGCATCGTCATGAGATGAGCTGCACTGGAGATGTCATCTACAAGTTTCCTGGAGGTGTGTACCATACCCAGTATACGATCTTCAAGCAGTTGGAAGACGAATCAGTCTACGTAGCAGCGGAGGACCGGTATTATCCTTACAGAGCCACCTATGACATCGAGGTGGTGCTGCAGCCTAGAGGTAGATGACCTTTGGATAAAGTGAAACGGACCAACCACCATGTCCTGCTGAGTGTGTCTGTGTGTTCCAACGTGCCTGGGTACACGGTACCAGCGTTTTTGTATCTGAGGGTGATTCAAAGAAGGCGGTGGCGTCCTGTTAGAGCTACCTGACAGTAATCAGCTATGATGTCTACAGAAGATTGATGGAGAGGTACGAAGGTGTGTTCCAGGAGATCCAGGAAAGACTTGACAGCGATTTAGACGAACAGCGATCGTGTGATGGGCAGTTCAAGATGTCAGAGCAGTCTGTTTATGAAGCGGTGATGGATGACCGGATCTTTGATGCTGTGGAAGCCGACTTGGAAGTACCTGACGATCCGAAGGAGAAGTTTGTAGAGATGCCTCCCATCTTCAAGAATACAGAAGTGTCCAGGTAAAATATTGGTCACCACATGAGTTCTTATGCTGAGGAGACAGAGATCATGAACCAGAAGAGGAAGTGTTTGATTGGTATCATATTTGGGGAGATCCTGACCATCACATCGTCGCTGAAGTGGTATGTGCAACATGGATTGAAGGTGACGAAGATTCATCAAGTGTTGGAGTTAACCCCAGCCTGATATTTCCAGAAGTTTGGTGACCAAGTCATTGATTCCAAAAAAGCCGGAAATGCGGATCCCAACAAGAAGATTGTAGCTGAGACTATGAAATTGTAAGTCAACTCATCCTATGGAAAGATTGTGACCTACAATTAACGCCATAATGATGTGCGGTTTTTGCCAAGACACGCAAGAGAGCCAACATCTTGTGGATCCATCCTTCCGGAGATGCAATCAGCTGGACGAGACAGCGTTCGAGTTGGAAATAAGCAAGAAGACCCTCCATCTGGACCTTCCCCTGCAGATTGGATTCTTTTTTTATACCAGTACGGGAAGCTGAGAATGCTGGATTTTTATTACGGCTTCCTGTATGTATATGTGGACAGAAGAGACTTCCAGTTATGCTCTATAAACACCGATAGTGCATACATGGCTCAATCTTCAGAGACTTCGGAAGAGGTGATCAAACCAAAGATGTGACAGCGGTATGAAATGGAGAAGACCAACTGGTTTCCTAGATAGGACAATCCAGAGCATGCAGCGTATGACAAGAGGACTGCAGGCTTGTTCAAGGAAGAGTATACTGGAGATGGTATCGTCGCCTTGTGCAGCAAGACGTACTACTGCTTCAGAAAAGATTATAAGTTCAGCTTCAAGGGCATCAATAGGAAGACTAATCATGTGACCAAAGAAAAGTATACGGATGTATTACTCATGAAGAATTCTGGTACTGGTACCAACAGATTGGACCACTCTGGCACCAATAGGATGCTGGATCAGCTTATTAACATAAAATGTCACATTCGTCAGCAGGTGGACATCCCATTTGGTATCTGGTCTTTGTTGCCGCACATACTCCAGGACATCGTGTCTGCTCAGCTCCTCGGTGAACTTCTCCAAATCTTCGGCCCTTCTAATCAGATATGGCGTCTAAAAAAACCTGGCGTTGTTCTGGCTCGGAAGGTAGTTATGTAGCTCTGTAGTCTCAACAGGACGCAAAATAAAACCGAAAGACAGGTTTATCTTCACAGGTGTGGTCTGTTGGCTGGCCAGGTACCGCACCATCTCTTCAAAGGTTGAATCTGACAACTGGTTCAGAGTGAAGTCGTATCAGTCCTGTACACGGTTACCGGTCGCCTCTTCTATCCAGATGGACCTCCAATGCCTTTGGTACAGGGTCCTCGTCTCTGGATCTTCCGTCAACACCACAGATTCAGCAGCTGGATATGACTCTGTCCTTGTCTGCTTCCACAGGTCCAAGCACTGGTACACCTGGTCTCTTCATCGGTGGTCTCTCCTTGGCATCCGGTCTCTCATACAGCCAGGCTGTTCAGTCTGTTGAGGTATTGGCCACATACTTCACATGTTATATTGTAGCTGCGGGCCGCTTCATGCCTCTTCCTGGTGAACACCTGGCCACACACAATGCAGCTGTAGGTCTGCGCCTTCCGCCCTTCTTGCTGGTGGGTCTTCTGATGCCTATGTCGGGCATCCTTCCTGGCAGTCTTCCCCACACTCGTGACGTAACGGGTTTTTTCTCAGTAAACTGCTTTGCACACGTGTCGCAGGAGAACATGGTGACTGTTCTTTCCAATGGGCAGGACGATACTGAGCTATAGTACACTGTATACATTCTTTGGACGTGGGCGTGTTAGAAGGCACTGATTGTCTTCGCTCAGGTCCGCACTTCCGGATTCCAGTTTTTCTGCGCAGGTTGATTGAGCATGTACAAAATTCTTCTTCTCTCACGTCCGCACTTCCGCTTCAAGATGGCGAAAAATGGCGGGAACATTTCAAACAAGATGAAACATAAAGGGAACGTCTCAAACATATAAATTATAGATAATAACGTAAAAAGGAGGAGGAAATTTTATATAAAGGGAACGTCTCAAACATATAAATCATCGATAATACTAGTAACATAAAAAGGAGGTGGAATGGGAATACTGGCAACAGAAAAAGGGAGATGATTTGGCGGGAAATCTAAGAATAGCAGATCATAGAAGAACAATTAGGCGGGAAAGGGGAAATCACTCTAAGAATTGGATAAAAAATGGCGGGGATCTAGCAGACGACATTATTGAAGTTAAGGGGGAAATTGGAACAATCTCCGAAACAGAGGTGCATAGCTCTTCCTACGTCAGATTATCACCTCTCCCACACCTCGTCCTCCATATTGGATGTACCACGCCCTTTTCACAGTGACGTATACATCCTGACATATTTCACACTGTAACGTCATGAAAATCGACAATTTGGAGAGGAATCTCTCCTTCCGGTGTGGCAGAGGTGATATCTGACGTAGGAAGAGCTATGCACCTCTGTTTCGGAGATTGAAATTGGAAATCACCCTAAGAATTAGATGAAAAAGGGAGATAATTATGTGACTTAGGAAACAATAATGAAATGGCAATTGGCCTTTTAAAAAATGGTTTGGTCCGACCTTCGGTTTTAGTATTTAGATACAAATAAACAGTTCCGGTTATCAACACAACACGGCAGGTGTAGTTCATCCTGAACACAGCGCATAAAACTGTTCATATTTAGATTACTATGACATTATTTACTGTAACACTGCACTAATTTTGTTAGAATTAAAATGTATTCAGGTAATTCATGTATTTATGTAACACTGCACTAATTTTGTTAGAATTAAAATGTATTCAGGGTTTAACTTGTGTATTCTTAGCCAACTATACAAGTGAAACCGGAAGCGAAGAGTGTTTGTACCTTCATTTGATGGGAGAGTTCAAATTCAGGAAAAGATAACCACATTATTTGCACAGGTCTATAGCAGACGAAACTATAGAATCATGGCGGGAAAGGGGAAATCACTCTAAGGATTGGATGAAAAGAGATTATCATTAAATAAAATAGGTTAAGGGGGAATGGCATGGAATCTAAAAGCAGCATACGACACGATAGAAATTTGCTGGAAAAGGGGAAATAACTCAAACAGTTGGATGAAAAGGGGTTAGACAAAAGGACATTAGTCTAGAAGTTGGATGAAAAAAGAAGAAAATACATAGAACAACATTGAAAAGGGGGATATAAAGGAGTGAATTGCTATTAAAAGATTTAAAAGGGTGGGACATGGAAGAAAATGAAAGAAAAAGGAAGAAAATATAACGGAGAACATTGAAATGGGTATAATACAATTAAAACACAAAAAATTAGAAAATTTCCGACTCCGGTCAAAGTGGCTAGCTACAAGAGAAACATACCTAATTCCGGTCACGCATGCAACGTAATACAACTCATTTCTGGTAAAAAATGATCGAATAGGGCTTTCAACAGGACCACTTCCGGTCTACATGTGGGAACATTACAACTTCCGGTCGCGAATGCGTCATGTAATAAGGTTATACAACGTCCGTGTGGGGTCGCATTTCCGACTAAAATAGTTAAGGAGGACTTCCAAGAGGGTTCCTTCCGCATCCGCAACATAAACACTTCGTGTTCCGGTAAGGTGACTTCCCACGACATCCATTCTTTGCGAAGCTCCTAGCAAGGTCCAGCCGACATTTTTCGTACGGGTCTAGGGGTCATACGCTATGGCTCAAATGAAAGCTATTACAGGTACCTACCTGCCCCATAAGGCCCAACTTTGCGAAGCCCCTAGAAAGGTCCAGACGACAATACCAAAGTTGGTCCAAATTGCCGTTTTCACTATACAAACCTAGGGTACCCTCCGTAAATTCGGTCCCAAAATTTTCGTACGGGTCTAGGGATCGTACGCTATAGCTCAAATGAAAGCTATTACATGTACCTACCTGCCATATAATGCCCGACTTTGCGAAGCTCCTAGCAAGGTCCAGCCGACATTAGCCAAGTTGGTCCAAATCGGTATTTTTCGATGCAGGGTACCCTCTATGGAACAGCGTCCGTTTTTTTGCGTACGAGTCTAGGGGTCATACGCTATAGCTCAAATGAAAGCTATTACATGTACCTACCTGCCCTATAAGGCCCAACTTTGCGAAACCCCTAGAAAGGTCCAGCCGACAATACCAAATTTGGTCCAAATTGCCGTTTTCACTATACAAACCTAGGGTACCCTCCGTAAATTCGGTCCCAAAATTTTCGTACGGGTCTAGGGATCGTATGCTAGAGCTCAAATGAAAGCTATTACATGTACATACCTGCCATATAATGCCCGACTTTGCGAAGCTCCTAGCAAGGTCCAGCCGACATTAGCCAAGTTGGTCCAAATCGGTATTTTTCGATGTAGGGTACCCTCTAGGGAACAGCGTCCGAATTTTTCGTACGGGTCTAGGGGTCATACGTTATGGCTCAAATGAAAGCTATTACATGTACCTACCTGCCCCATAAGGCCCAACTTTGCGAAACCCCTAGAAAGGTCCAGCTGACAATACCAAAGCTGGTCCAAATTGCCGTTTTCACTATACAAACCTAGGGTACCCTCCGTAAATTCGGTCCCAAAATTTTCGTACGGGTCTAGGGATCGTACGCTATAGCTCAAATGAAAGCTATTACACGTACCTACCTGCCGTATAATGCCCGACTTTGCGAAGCTCCTAGCAAGGTCCAGCCGACATTAGCCAAGTTGGTCCAAATCGGTATTTTTCGATGTAGGGTACCCTCTATGGAACAGCGTCCGAATTTTTCGTACGGGTCTAGGGGTCATACGCTATAGCTCAAATGAAAGCTATTACATCTACCTACCTGCCCCATAAGGCCCAACTTTGCGAAGCCCCTAGAAAGGTCCAGCCGACAATACCAAAGTTGGTCCAAATTGCCGTTTTCACTATACGAACTTAGGGTACCCTCCGTAAATTCGGTCCCAAAATTTTCGTTCGGGTCTAGGGATCGTACGCTATAGCTCAAATGAAAGCCATTACATGTACCTACCTGCCATATTATGCCCGACTTTGCGAAGCTCCTAGCAAGGTCCAGCCAACATTAGCCAATTTGGTCCAAATCGGTATTTTTCGATGAAGGGTACCCTCTATGGAACAGCGTCCGAATTTTTCGTACGGGTCTAGGGGTCATACGCTATGGCTCAAATGAAAGCTATATTGTTCCAAATTGCCGTTTTCACTATACGAACCTAGGTTATCCTCCTGTAGAGGTTGTAAAGGTGATTTATACCTTTTATTTTAGGGTACGATGTCAGTCTAAATTATTTCACAAAGCATCACCAATTTTGGCATTTCTTCTCATTATCTCCCCTTAATGGTCAAAAGTATATATCAATAAGCCACAAAAAAAATAGATTTTTTACTGGATTTTAAGGACTTTAGTCCTTTTATTATTTCAGATAAATAATAGCCTTGCATTACATGCAATTAAGATACTGTATATTATGTCCAATTTCCTTGCACTATTTTGTATAGTACTATTTTCGTGCCCCACGGATATTTTTTAGAACAGTCATTTGATTTTCAGAGGGATGGGTTTGGGGTGATTTTACCTACATTTTTTTTTATTTTATGAAAATCTAAAACAAATTATTTATTTTCACCAAATGTCACATAAATTATCTATTTGTATTTCCAATAAAAATTTCATTCTTCAAATCAAAATCAAATTACTATTTATTTTCATGTCAAGTAGGATTAGGATATTTATTTTTACTGGCATCAAAATAAAGTTATTTAATTACAAAATCGCCCACCCCACCCCC
>MJUU01047946.1:0-18690 GCA_002080025.1 Modiolus philippinarum | reverse complement strand
TGTGTGTGTGTGTGTGTGTGTGTGTGTGTGTGACAGCCATTTTTAATGTGGTGGTCAAAATTAGACAATTCAACACAGCGTTCAACATTAATTCAAATGTAAATTTCTACTGATGTTTGAGCTTAAAATTCTTAAATGACAATTAAGTATTCATATTTATCTATAAATTGAACAACAATCGATAGAATTTCTTTTTAAAGTTGTGATATCTGGACCGATGTTTGCATGTTTACAAATCAATGAAGTTATATGCTCACAAAGTGAAATACATTTTTAAAAGCTAACTTACTCCATAAGTAGGCTTAAAGAAAGTTTTCTTTGTTAAATAAGAATTCATTTAAGTGTGTGGACACAATTCAAGTGTGGACAAAACACAAGTATGGACACAATCATATCATTTATCATTGCAGATGATTGATTTATTGATTTATGAAAAATTAAGGGTCACAAACATTGATATATGATCCTTTGACTTGAACCGATCAATCTTCATGTCCAATACAAAAGCCCATCTCAAGAGACAAAAAAGTTATAGTCTGTACAAGGCTTTGTCATAAGGAAAGCGATAATCTGACTTTGAGAACAAAGGTCAAGGTCAAGGGTCGCAAACCATGGTATAGGCTCATGCCCTCGAAGAGATTTATCTTCATATTAAATATCAAACGCATACTTCAAAGATGAAAATGTAATAGCCTGGACACGACTTATCATTAGAAAGCAATAATCTGACCTTGAAGAAAATGGTCAGGGTCAAAGTTACACTAATCCCGTTCATGACACTTTTAGTCTTGAAGTGACATATCTATTTGCAAAATATCAAACTCATCGTAAAAGACAAAAAAGTTATAGTCCGGACACAACTTGTCATTAGAAAATTCATAATCTGACTTTGAGGAAAAAGGTCAAGGTCAAATGTCACCAATAAAGGATCACGATTCATTGTCGTGAAGTGATCTCCCTACATGCAAAATATCAAAAGCCTATCTCAAAAGTCAAAAAAGTGTAGCCCATTAGAATAGCAATAATCTGACCTTGAAGCCAAAGGTAAAAGGTCACAAATACTGGTTCTTGACACATTGTCTTGGGGTGATTTATCTACATAAAACATATCAAATCTCTAACTAAAAAGACAAAAAGATATAGCATGTACATTTCTTGACATTAGAAATGCAATAATCTGACCTTGGGGAAAAGGTCAAGTTCAAAGGTCACCAGTCATGATTAATCAAACATTGTCTTGAAGTGTATTCTTACATGCAAAATATCAAAAGCCTGACACATTGTCTTAAACTGATCTTCCTACATGCAAAATATCAAAAGCCTCTCTCAAAACACAAAGAAGTTATAGCCCGGACACGACTTTGTTACAGACGGACTGACTGACGGACGCATGGATGGATTGATGGACGGAGGGATAACTATAGGGCATCCACCACTTTGTGGTGAGGGTTCTTATTACTTTTATGTTTGAACAAGCAATAGAAAAATGGTAAAAATAACACAAATCGGCAAGTATCACAGAATTTTCTGAGTAAAACTAAGTTGACAGTATGAATAAATGCGTTAAACACATCTAAAATATTAAAACTTGAAGGCATTTCATTTTTTAATAGAAATACAATATAATGTCATGGTGTAAAAGTGTCTAATTTTCGATCATTGTATAAATTTTAGGATATCATATTTTAAGTGCTTTTTAATTCTTTCCTATATTCTTTTGTTTGTTTGTTTTGACATTTCATGAGAATCGCGTACAAGCTAATTAACCTTATTGTTTAATTCGTGTTACAACTAAGTGTCACCATGTCAACTCTTGTCGAGTAAAGCTAATTTTTGATGTATAAATTTGGACAATTACAAACGGACGAGAGGTTGGATTCCCGGCGTGCAAGTAGACGGATGCCGTAGAGTTAAATATTCGGAAATCCAAGGAGTGACTTTTAAATTAAGTGGATAACCGCAAATACTTTGATTTGGACTTCATTAATTTGTTGATTGTTATGTATGCTATTTTGTCAATTATTCAATAGAACATTTATCTTATTTGGAATTATTGTATTTGAAAATCTACCTGCTAGTTCCCCCGTAATTTCACGTCACGATAACTGGTGCTAGAACCCGGCCAAATTGTCAGCATCTGTTGTCAATTTGAATAGCAAGATCCCGTGTACGACAATGTATCAGATGAACAATTTCAGATATCCGAGATGGAACAACATCCGTGAACCACCGACTTTCACTTTCCAAAGAGGAATAAACAGTGACCGTCCAGTATTTTTTCGTGGAACCCACAGATATATATCAAATCAGGAAAATTACCGTCAACAAAAGTGCTTTCGGTGCAGAAAATTTGGACATTTCATCAAAGATTGTAAGTACAAATCAGTTCGAAAACAACAAAGAGACAAAGTGAGATTGCATAATTTTATTATTCAAAAGACATGTGAATCATTCCCATTTTTTGGATTGAATGACGAAGAGTTCATAAATATAGTTACCGACGTTCACAGCGGATTCCGCCTAGAAATCTTGAACTTAAACAATGCAATTGAATTTTATAATAATGCATTTTTAGAACATGCAAATATATCAAATAAATAACGAAAGGATTCGCATCAATTGTGTTTGGAAAAAAGTAAATTACAAGAAGACATCCAGAAACTAAAATCAACAATAGAAGATATACAACAAAACAGCATAGACAGCGAAAATTCGCTTAAAATGAAGATATGTGAAACCGAAAATACCATCAAATATCTATCAGAACAACTGCAGAATAAAAATCTTGAAGTTACAGAATTAAAGAACCAAATCGTGGACACTGAGAACAGAAAAACTAAATTTGAAGTACAAAATGACAATGAAATTCGGAGATTAATGAAGTTGTGCGATACTCAAAACAAACGTATCAAAATTCTTGAAAATAATTGGGAAACAACAAAAACAGAATTGCAGCGCGTAAGAAACGAGTATAACAGAACGCAGTCTGCTCGTTTGAATGACCAACAGTCATCAGTGAACAGTTATCGGAATAATCGAGGAAACCGTGGAAGAGGAAGATACGGGCAACAACGACATCAGGATGTGTGTTTTTCCTAGACTCTGAGGTCAGAGTCCACCCGGAGAAGGGGAGAGTTGTCATGGTGTAAAAGTGTCTAATTTTCGATCATTGTATAAATTTTAGGATATCATATTTTAAGTGCTTTTTAATTCTTTCCTATATTCTTTTGTTTGTTTGTTTTGACATTTCATGAGAATCGCGTACAAGCTAATTAACCTTATTGTTTAATTCGTGTTGCAACTAAGTGTCACCATGTCAACTCTTAAAGAGCTACCACACTTTTTAACGGATCCTGTCATCTTTATTTAAGATAAGCATTATCGCCCTTTAACTCCAATTCTATCAGTTTTTTCAAATTAAACCCTGATCCACCCTGTGAACCAACGTTACTTTATATTCATTTTACTCCTTATTTTATGCAGCTTCTACCATTAAAAACTCGTTTTGGTTCAGAGGGTGGATCAATAGGATATTTCAAATTTTATTGGACCCCTAAGACACATTTCCAATAGACATAATGCTAAATGATATAGATGATGGGCCAAATTAGGATCTTATAGCAACCCGTCCTTTATTAGGTTATAAAATCATCTATGAATTATTTGGTACTCATCGTCTTGATTTATTCAATTTGATTGTTATGTATTGTGCAGTTGTTAGGAAATGGCATTAAATTAAAAATTTTAACATAATCATTCAAGCATAAAATGCAGGTCAAAGCGACATTAATGGTCCTAGAATTTGGGAAGCTCTCACCAATATAATACATTTCATTAAATATCATAGTACTTTGCTGTGTAGGACTTAAAAACCAATTTTTACAAGTAACTTAACCGTAAAATGTAGGTCAAATACACTTGATTGTCCCTGTTATGTAAAGTACTCATCAAGGTAATGCAACATTATTGTTATAGTATGTTTAGTTGTTGAGTAATTGTCATCAACGCAAAATTTTAAAAAAAAATGTCACTCAAACGTAAAATATAGGTCAAAGTAAAATTGTCAATGTACTCACCAAGGCAATTATTTTGAGGAAACATCATTTTGGTATGTTGGTTAGTTGCTGAGAAATGGACTTAAACACAAAATTTAACAAAAGTTACTCAAGCTTAAAATGTATGTCATGAACACTTAATTGTTGATGAATCTGGTTCTACTACTCAAGGTGCATGCACTGATGTAATATTATTCAAATATTACATGAGGTTACTAACATGTGGACTTATAGTCGAAGCTTTTATCTGGACGTACGGACAAGGGTAAATATATATGCCCCTTCCACATTCGTGGCGGGCATAAAAATAATATGGAAACGTAAAAGTACAAACCAGCATCACTATTGAAAAAATCTCTGTTACTAGCCAGTACTCTACTTATTTAGACGTTATTTTCGTATTAACTTCACATAGTGCAGGATGGACATATCACTACTTGTCACTTGTGTTCGTCCATTATCAGCAACATATTGACCATGTATTTGAAGCAACTTTGTCTCATGTGCATTTCCTTCATTTCTCTTCATTGCTCATACAAACAATTATACTGCAAAAGTAAAGCAATGCATTTTTCTTTCTTTATTCGCCCGTCTGTCTGTTTCTTATAGCTCAGGAATCACGTGCATGCATTCTCTGGAAACCGTGCATTTTTACCTGCGATAATGTGTTGGTAAGGTGAGCTGCAAAGGTAGAATACATTATTCCGAATGCCAGCAGTGATGAAAATCATATAGCCTAGGTGGCAGAATGGTCAAGGCGCTGGGCGTTACCATAGATGACAACCAACCGGGGGTTCAAATCCAGCCGAAGACCTTGCCGGATTTTCCGATGCTAACAGGGATTTACAAAGATGATTTTCATCACTGTTGCCATTCGGAATCATATATATTCTACCTTTGCCGCTCACCTTACCAACGCATTATTATTCATATTATACAGAGCTATTATCTACATTTTTACCGGTACTTATGACTTGTCGTTTTGGTTTCTCAAGCTTTGTTTTGCCAACATTGTTTTAAGAAATGGACACACAGGGCATAAAAATAGTAGCTATTTAATTGTTTTGAGAACACGGTGTAACATTGGACATCTACTGATCCTCTCTTAAACTTCTAGACCAAACAGAACCAAACTTGGTCACAATGCTCCCTTCCAAAAATGATATCCGGAAGAACTGTACCTCATCCAAGACAGTTGTCAGTAGGAAATGGTTTAACAATGGACCCCCATGGCAAAATATTTAAGGAGCCTCTTCACTGAAACCACCTTAGATGGTCCACTTCAAATATCTTGTTCAGCAGGTAAAGATGGCAACGGCACCAGGTTATCAATTGCCACATGGGAAAGGCATCCAGAGTTTTCAAACCACTTAATATATTAATCATGAGTAGTATAACGCGTTACCATAGAACACTTTTGACGAGGAGCCCCATAGTGCATTCTTTGTAAAATATTTTCATTTTCCCCTAATTTTCCCTAAAATATGCAAATTAGTTCAGGAGCGAATTTTTGTGCTAATATAGAGGGCGCTGCAATCGTTATTGACGAGGTGCTAAGTGTGTCATTGACCTTTGGCCTGGTCCGTAGGTCTCGTCTCTATCCCAGCTTTGGCCTCGCTTTTACCCTAACCCTAATCTATTTTTACTACACCTTAACCATTGTCTCTAGAATTCAGTGACTGAACCCTTTTGTTATAGTGTTGACCTTTGATCTTTTGCCTCGTCTTGAGTGCCTCGCCTTTGGCTTTGACTTCACTAGTCCATAGTGTTGTCGCTGGGTTTGCCTACTGGTCTCATCTTTATCCCAGCTTTGATCTTGCTTTTACCCTAACCCTAATCTATTTTTTGTAACTCAAAAATTAAGGGTTACTCCAAGTAGTATATGGGTACAGTTCAGGTCGCATTTGTGGTGGTGGCGCGTGGTGGAGCTGGAAGTGACGTCACCGGAAGTGACGTAGACCGGAAGTCACGTGACCAGAAGTCACGTGACCAGGAGCGGAAGTCACGTGACCGGATGTTGACATGGCAACCTTGCGCATGCGCAAGGTAAAGCGGGAATTCCCTTAAAAATCTATTTTTAGAACGGGGGAAGCCCGAATTCGTGCCCATATACTACTTGGAGTAACCCTTAATTTTAGAGTATTGTATGCGTATTTTTGTTCCTTTGTGGTGTCTTATTAGGGTAAATCGGGGTCGCTAGCTACGAGTGTGAACGAGATATCGGCTCTAAACTGCCCTAAATCGGCCCTAACCCTTAGTATTACTACTATAGGTATATCATATATGGATTTGATGTACATTCATACTTCTAAATCGTTTGGCATAGGTATTTAAGGCCTAAAACGTAGTTGTGTGAAGTTATCGGCCTTTGAAAATTAAATTTCGGTCCTAAGTCGGACCTTGATCGGCCTTTATTTTGAATATTGATAATAGGTTTATATGATAGATGGAATCGGTGTATCTTTAGTCATCTAAAGCGATTATTCAAGGTAGTTAAGGGATAGAACCTACTGTTATGGATATATCGGCCCTTAGAAAATTGAGATCGGCCTTAGTCGGCGCTAATTCGGCCCTAGATCAGTCTTAATCCGAACTATTGATACTATAGTCATGTCATATATGAATTCGGGTATTTTTATACTTCTAAATCGATTGATTATACTGGTTTAATCTTGGTCTTGTACATTTACTCTCTCTGTGAAAATCATGAATAGAAAAATAAATTAACATAGGCAGCTAATGGGCATCTTTTTAGTTATGGGAGGAAAAATTCTGAAACTTATACTCAGAGTTCGTATGAGTGCATTCAATAGATATATGAAGAGAAAAATATGAAAAAAGTAAATTTGGATTTTTAATTAATTTTTTATGGTGGGTCTATAGAAATCAAACGGACAATAGTCAAAGTTCACATTTATTTTCATATTTTGTTGTAATTATGTTGATGTTCCATGATTCATATTGCGTTTTGGTGTTCAAGTTTGCATTTGTTGTCATCTATTGTTGTGTTTGTGTTCATACTTAACGTTTTGTTTCGTGTTTTGATGTCAAGGTTCACATTTGTTTTTATATTTTGTTGTATTTCTTTTCATATTTTACGTTTCGTAGTATGTTTCTGTGTTAAAGTTTACATTAATGTCATTATGTATCACCTTTTATGTCACTTAATGTCGATGTTTTAACGTTTGGTGTTATGTTTTGATATCAAAGTTCACTTTTGGTTTCATGCTTTGTTGTGTTTGTGTTCATTTTTCACATATCATCTTATGTTTTCATGTGAAGTTCACATTATGTTGTCATGTTTGTTGTCTTTGTGTTCATATTTAACGTTTCATCTTACGTTTTCATGTCAAGTTTACATTATGTTGTCATGTATTGTTGTGTTTGTGTGGAACTTCATACTTAACGTTATGTTTCAAGTTTGCATTTATCTTCATAATTTGTTGTAATTATGTTCATAGTTCAACATTTCTACTTGTATTTTGTGTTCACATCGATTAGTTTCCATATGTTGTATCAGTTAATGTTAATGTTTCATGTTGCATGTTGTGTTTTGATATTCAAGTTCTCATCAATGTGGTTAATCTATAATGTTTTGTATCATATGATCTTGAGTTTTGCCTTTTGTTTTTGTGTAAATATTCATATCAATGACTACACAATGTATATGTTGTCATATCTTGTGTCGTTTAATGTTCATAGTTGAACATTTCTACTTGTATTTGGTGTTCACATCGATTAGTTACCATATGTTGTATCAGTTAATGTTAATGTTTTAACATTAATGCTTGTATTTTTGTTCATATTTCATGTTGCATGTTGTGTTTTGGTGTTCAAGTTTGCATTTGTTGTCATCTATTGTTGTGTTTGTGTTCATACTTAACGTTATGTTTCATGTTTTCATGCTACAGTTCATATTTGGTTTCATGTTTTGTTGTGTCATTAGTCATATTTTACATTTCGTATTGTGTTTTGGTGTTCAAGTTTGCATTTCTTGTCATTTATTGTTGTGTTTGTGTTCATACTTCACGTTATGTGTCAGGTTTTGGTATAAACACCCGTGTCAATGTTTGCATGTTTACATATCTTGTGTCGTTTATTTAAACATTTCTACCTGTATTTAGTGTTCACATCAGTGTGTTTTCATATATTGTATCAGTTAATGTTAATGTGTCATGTTGTATTTTGATATTCAAGTTCTTATGAATGTGGTTAATCTATACTGTTTTGTATCATATGATCTTTTGATTTGTGAAAATACAGTGGAACCTCCAAATACCGTCCTCCGTCGGGACCAAAGAAATCGGCCGGTTTTAAGAGGTTCCGGTTTTTGGAGGTTCCGAAATCCAGTCTTCTCAATCCAAACTACAATACCGGGCGTGTGATATATGATCTGTAAAGCCAGTTTAGGCTTTGATTTAACTATTTCAGTATATTTCCCTGTGTAATTGAAAATTTCAATCAATATTCTCGGTAATCTGTTCAAATATAGTTATTTATCAATGAAGACGGCAGGAGATATGTGACAAAATGAATAAATTTGGTCGATTTCATTGTCAGTGGAAAAAGTCGTCCGGTTTTCAGAGTTGAATTTTAGAAGAAAATATACGTTTGGGACTGATTTATATGGCCGGAATTCGGAATTCAGAGGGACCGGTTCTCAGAGGAAATTTTATCTTATTTATACAGGTAAAAATTCCGCACCGAAACATATCGTTCGGTTTATAGAGGAATCCGGTTTTTAGAGGGGCCGATTTTCAGGAGTTCCACTGTATATTCATATCAATGACTATATGTTGTCATAATGTTTGTCAATTCATTGGATATTTCAAATTATGTTTCAGTTTTATCATTAAAGTTCATATGAATGTCGTTTAATTTTGACATTTCAATGTTTCTGATTATATTTTGTGTTCATTTTGTCGTCAGTATCTATTTGTTTTCATAGTTTGGGTCAGTTTATTGTCATAGCTGACGTTATGTTTATATTTTTGGTTCACATTAGTGTTAATATTCATACGTTTACATGTTTTAATATCACTTTATAGTCGTAGTTACCTGTATGCTTATGATTTGGTGTTCACATTCGTGTTAATGTTCATATGTTTACATGTCCTGTGTCAATTCATTGTCATAGTTGACATTATTTCTTTGTTTAGCTTACATTAATGTTGTTAAGTTGTCATGTTCTGTTGTGTTTGTGTTCAATTTCATGTTGTATCACTTCATTTTTATCCTTATGTTTGTATTTGTAGTTCATATTGTTTCAATATCTATTTGTGTTCATAGTTTATGTCAGGTGATAGCTGACGTTATGTTTATATTTTTTGGTTCACATCAGTGTTAATGTTCATATGTTTTATATCACTTTATAGTCATACTTAACGTTAGGTGTATGATTTGGTGTTCACATCAGTGTGTGAACATATCTTGCATTAGTTTATATTGATGTTTCAATGTTTCTGTTCGTATTTGGTGTTTACATTCATATGCTGTACCATTTAATGTTGGTCTTTTAACATTTATGCTTGTATTTTGGTGTTCACATTCACAGGTTTTAATAGTTTGTTTTACTTTATGTTGATTTTTTAACATCTATGCATGTATTTGTTGTTCATTTTGTCGTCACTATCTATTTGTTTTCATATGTTGTGTTTTGCTATTTTAAGTTCATAGTTATGGATAACGTTATGTTCATATCAATGTCATTGATGTTTTGTGTCAGTTCATAGGCATAGACGTTTCATTATGTGTTTTCAATGAATTATAATATCCATCAGTATCTGATAAAGGTAAGGGTTATACATAAGGATTAGGGTTACGGGTGGGTTAGACTTTGCTGTAATTAATAAAACCCAAGGTTAGGGGTATGGGTAATGTTATACATTATTAGAGAATAGGGTATGATAACGGTTCAGTTAAGTTTAGGGTAAAACTAATTTCATCATTGGGGTTCATGTTAGGGTTATCATTAATTAATAGATAAAATGATTTTCAAGTTGAAGATCGGTATTATTTAAATCATTTGGGTTCGGAATTCATATATCTTAAATGATAAGTGATTAGGTTATAATCACCGATGTTCAGGCTAGGGTTTTTATAAGGTTAAGTTAAGGTAACATTCATTATAAGAATCGTTCCAGAATATACAAGAGTTAGAGATTGTGTTAGCATTAGTTACAGTTAAGATTAAGGGTTAGGAATGCTATTATATACATAAGGGTTGTTGTTATATACCAAAGTTTTAGTGTTATATACATCAGTGTTAGGGTTATACACATAAGGGTTGGAGTTGTATACATAAGGGTTAGGGTTACTGTTATATACATTAGAGTTAGGGTTACTGTTATTTAAGGTTAGGGTTGTATACATAAGGTTAAGGTTATATAGATAAGGTTAAGGATATACATAAGTATTACTGTTATATCCAATAGTGTTAGGGTTATTTACACAAGGGTTAGTATTATATACATAAGGGTTACTGTGATATACATTAGGGCTACGGTTACTGTTATATAAATAAAGGTAAGGGTTATACATAAAGGTTAGGGTTATATTCATTAGGGTTACTATTACATACATTAGGGATAGGATTATGATATAAAGGTTGGGGTTATATACATACGGATTAGGGTTAGGATTAAAAAGAAGAGAACTCCAATAGTTTAAAAATATAAAAGTTAAATTCTAATTTGATATAAATTGAAATAATTAAAATAATAATAATAAAATAATAAAAAATAATAAATAAAATAAACAAAAAGTTAATAATTAAAAATAAAGATAAAAAAATTAAATAATATATAATAAACAATAATAAAATAATTATAAATAAAATAAATAAATAATATAATAAAATAAATAAATTAAATAAAAAATAAATAAAACTATAATGAAAAGTAATAAATAAAATTAATAAATATAATAAATATAAGTAATAATAATAATTATATAATAATAATAATATAAATAAATTAAATAAAGAAAATTAAACCAATAATTGAATAGAAAATAATAAAAGAAATAAAATAAAATGATATTATAAATAAATATAATAATAATGAAAAATAATAAAAAATACAAATGTATAAAGAAAAAGAATAAACTATAAAATATAAATAAAAAATAAATAAATAAAAATAAAAGTTGTCATAGCAACTTAGGTTAGAGTTGGATCAAAGGGAGATAACACGATAATATTAGAATAATATTCGAAAATAAATAATGAATATAGAGTTGTCATAGCAACTTAGGTTAGAGGTAAAAGGGAGGTTACTCAAACAAGTTTGAAAATGGAAAGTAACTATGAAGATATAGAAGAAAAATGGTTAGGATTAGTCATGAATAAAAACATTACTGATCTAACAACAGAAAAATTAGGGTTACTACCAGGATAAGTGTAAGGATGGGTTTAGTACAAGGATAAGTGCAAGGCTAGGGTTAGGATAAAGACGAGACCAGTGGACATGGACAGAAGTAGGGTGAGACCAAAGTAGAAGGCGAGAACTAGGAAAGTATCCTGGATAGTTGTAGGGCGAGACCAGTGACAACACTATGGACTAGTGAAGTCAAAACCAAAGGCAAATCACTCAGGACGAGGTCAAAAGGTCAATGAAACACTATAACAAAAAGGTTCAGTCACTGGATTCTAGAGGCAATGGTTAAGGTGTAGTGAAAAAAAATAGATTAGGGTTAGGGCAAAAGCAAGATGAAAGCTGGGATAAAGATGAGACCAGTAGGCAAACCCAGCGACAACACTATGGACTAGTGAGGTCAAAGCCAAAGGCGAGGCACTCAAGACGAGGCAAAATGTCAAAGGTCAACACTATAACAAAAGGGTTCAGTCACTGAATTCTAGAGACAATGGTTAAGGTGTAGTAAAAATAGATTAGGGTTAGGGTAAAAGCGAGGCCAAACTGGGATAGACCTACGGACCAGGCCAAAGGTCAATGACACACTTAGCACCTCGTCAATAACGATTGCAGCGCCCTCTATATTAGCACAAAAATTCGCTCCTGAACTAATTTGCATATTTTAGGGAAAATTAGGGGAAAATGAAAATATTTTACAAAGAATGCATTATGGGCCTCCTCGTCAAAAGTGTTCTAGGGTAACGCGTTATACTACTATCATGGTTCAGATGAACGATACAAGTGAGACTCTTGTTGTGTTGTAGTTTACAATTAACATTACTCCTACTGCGGTTATAGTATATTAACTACTAACGGGTATACCTCTGTTTGCAAATATTAAACCACAGAAAATTTCAACCTGGTGTGGGAACAAGAACATGAGTGTATATTATCGTTCATACTTGAGAAGGTACAACGCTAAATTCCCTTTCAATACTGCGTAGTCATATATTTACTTATAGTAAATTATCCGATCGCTTACCGTAGGTTATACGATCGCTTTTTAAGAAATATTTTGCGTTGCCGATCGCATCTAGGTTTTTATTTTTCATTTGAAAAATCATTTTAAAAGCTAATTTATGTACTTTGTAGTTAGGATGTAAAGTTTACTGTCATCTATACTACTAAAATAATGAGGTGCTTTTTGTTAGCCAGGTTGCTGCAGAAACAACAGATACTACGACTATATCCAAAAGTTGGAATGGTTGTGCCCTTTTAAAATTTCATTGGCATATATGCAATTATGCCTGCACTTAGCTAATTAACTTAATTAATTAATTACGGAATCACTGTTTCCGTCATCGGTGCGAAATTATACAGGTTTTATTGAACACGAACTGTCCATACCTGTCAAGTGACCCGCATCATTTGCCAGGTCACACCCACAAAAACGTCCCTTCACCCGCTGGTAAGCATGACCCCCCCCCCCCCCCCCCCCCCTTCCCACCGGGAGGTCACCATTTTCAATCGCAAAATTGATCAGTGCATGTCCGTTTATTGATTTGTGTCAATCAACTCAAGTATCCTTCTGACAGGTAAGACTGTGTAATTAGTGTTGATAAGGGCAATAATTATGACAGGTGTTGTTGATATAGAACTGACAATCTACACAATCTTTTCTGATACGAAAATGTTTTTAAATATCACTAATTACCTCCCTTGAATAATTTTATACTTTATAAAAAATGGCCCTTAGATTTTGATGTTAACACTAATATAAAAACCTCTTAGTTTTTGTTTTGAATAGTATCTTGGATATTTTCTCCACAGATTTTATTTTGATGTAGTTAAAAATAAATGATTATAGATGTCTAATCAATTTATTAAGAAATTTGATATTTCCTTTGCACTTACACAATAAGTGAATAAATTTCACTGTTTTGAAAGGTTACGTAGTGAGCTAACACCAGAGGATACCGAGCAGTAATACAACAAAGAACAAGACAATAGAGTCTCTGTGTCTAATGTTCCTGTACCATCCGGTACTCGGGAACTCAGCAGGAAGAAAAAACCGATTCAGACAATGAATAAACATCATATTAAGTCTTTTAACGCTACAGATGGGTGATTTACCAAAGAAATGTTGAGAATGATAAAGATAAACATACAACAAGCAGTAAGCAGCAGTAAAAAATCGGTCAGCACAATTTTCAAGAAAGTAATTATTTCGGTTTTTATACAACCGCAAAAATTTTTGCGGTCGTATAATGGTATGGTGCTGTCGTCGTCGTCGTCGTTGTCGTCGTCGTCGTTGTCGTTCTCGTCGTCTGTAGACACTTTTGTTTTTGGGCAATAACTGAAGTTCCAGTTGACCAATGCTTATGAAATTTTAACAAAATGTTCCTTGGCACAAAAGGAAGGCTTGGCATAGTTTTTGGTCATTAGGGCCCCACCCGTTTTTTAAAAAGGGGCCAAAAAGGGTTAAATTTGATGTTTTCACATATTTGACTGTAGAATCTTTATTATATATCGGATTTTGATGGGGTTTCTTTCAGTGTTCTCCTTAGGAAATTTCCAATCAGTACTTTGTCAACAGATTTCACATCGCATGTACCGTTCATGAGATAAATGGGTCCCAAAAGGGAGAATTCTCAAAAATCTATTTTTTTTCATTTTTTGTCCGATTTTGATGCAGTTTTTTTTCATTTTAATCCTTACGAAAAATTAATATAGCGCTCAACTTTTATATTTTTGGTAACTGGTTTCCTTTCCCAGCTATGAGGGGCGGAACGGGGCCAAAATTGCAAATTTGCTGATTACCTGAAATTTTAATTTTTCATCGGATTTTGATGGGATTTTTTTCTTTGAATTCCTCTTGATATAAGCTTTCAGCACTGTGCAAACGGATATTGCGTAGCTCTTACCGTTTCCGAGCTACAAGGGGTCAAAGGGGCCAAAATTGCAAATTTTCGAAATATGTGAAATCTGTATTTTTCATCCGATTTTGATGGGATTTTTTTCTTTGAATTCCTCTTGATATAAGCTTTCAGTAGCATGTCAACAGAGATTGCGTAGCTCTTACTGTTTTCGAGCTACAAGGGGCCAAAGGGGTCTAAATTACAAATTTTCGAAATATTATTTTTCATCGGATTTCAATAGAATTTTTTTCTTTGGATTCCTCTTGATGTATACTGTCAATAGTATGGCAGCGGATTTTGCGTAGCACTTACTGTTTAAGAGCTACAAGGGGTCAAAGGGGCCAAAATTGTAATTTTTCGAAATATTTGAAATCCATATTATTCATCGGACTTCGATCAGATTTTTTTCTTTGGATTCTTCTTGATATAAGCTTTCAGTAGTAAGTCAACAAAATTTGCATAGCTTTTCCCGTTTCTGAGCTAAAGGGGCCAAAGGGGACAAAATTGCAACTGATTCAAACTCTTTATTGTGTCCATTTAATTACTGTATCAAGTTCTTTACTGTGTCCTCATTCATTTTGAATTACACTTGTTCAAATTTCAGTATTTGACATGCTGCGGTCGTATCATGCTGCGCTCGGCGTAGCCCTTTATTGTCAAAGTTTTCAAGATTCTCTTGACCGGGCGGCCTATTCACATCAAAGATGTTCGATAAATAGGCCGAGACAGTTCAGTCATTACTTTTTATATTGACCT
The DNA here is from genome assembly GCA_002080025.1 of Modiolus philippinarum. Lineage (NCBI taxonomy): Eukaryota > Metazoa > Mollusca > Bivalvia > Mytilida > Modiolidae > Modiolus > Modiolus philippinarum. The sequence goes on along the minus strand of MJUU01047946.1, from coordinate 3,609 downwards.
TTTTGTACAATAAATCCCTATGGTTATACATGTGATATGGTTAATTGTTGAGACAAAATCATGTACTGGATGTAGGTAACATTTTCACGATATGCATGTGTGTCATATCTTTTTTATCAGCATTTCGGATTATATATACTATGTAGATAATGTTATGTTTACATCCGAGTTGACGATCTCACGTTTACCGCGGTGATTAATTTTCTCCTCCTCTGCATCAAAAATTAAAAAAAATACTAGTAGAACAAATCACCGTCGAAACGTCCAACCAAAAACAAAATGTTGACATCAGTCGAATTACTACCCATTTCCCGACGTCATAGTGCAAGGTGCACGCGTCTGAGTCCGGGGTTATTTCAGTGCCAAAGATTTGTGCATTTATGATGCATTTTAGTAAAATGTTTGTCTTTCAAAGGCAATCTTTACTCGATCTAATTGTATCAGCTGCTTTACTTTTCGATTCATGTAGACTGAGTCGAGCATATTATTATTATATATTGGGAATCGGGAATAAATGCGTGTAGCTTGTCTAACCACCCTACCCCCTACCCCCAATACCACGTAAAAGACAGAAAAATTTTTCACCGCGACAAAACTGGATTCCCTTATCTGATGTGACACGAAAAAACAAAGAAATAGAAATGAACAAGACAAACATCAAGATTGAAAAAATATAAACACCCCAAATAACTGAATCTCATGACATCTGTTAAACTGCTCTGCACAGGAAAACACCGAGACTTATGAAAAAAAATAACAGTATAATTAAACATACAATATTACGAAAAAGCATTAAATTTCCATTTATAATATCGACAAATGATACATGTATATGACGGAAGATCAATATCAAAATTAACAAGATGTGGTTTTGGAAACACTTATGCCCCTGTTTAGCAGTCAAGAAAAAACCTAAGCATGAACAGAAATTTGTGTGCTCTGAGAAATTATTACATATATGTATTTATTAGTCAATTCAAAAGTTGAATCATGAAAAGTGGTAATTGTGTTTGGATGCAAGCACAAAAGTTATCCAAAGTATCCCTATCGCAGATCAGGCATTATAAAGAAATAAAACGACTTTTACACCCCCTCTTTAGTTAAGGCTTCGTGTTTCTGTCTATCGGTGCTACAATATATCAGTATTGCATCAGATCAGTGCTTTATCTGATTAAATAAGAGATATTTTTAAATAATCTCCATAGAAGAAAATAATAGAAGTACCATATCCAATCATTTATCTGTCATGAAATAAAAATAATAAAAATTAAAAAAAAAAAACAGCGAACACAATAAGTCAACAAACTATGGAATACAAACCATGTTCTCTTACCATTCAATTTTTCAAGTAACTAAATACAGAAGTTACTGTGAATTTGGATCCTGCATATGCGCATTTCGACAACTTATTTCTCTTCAGTGCAGATAAAATCTAAACGTTTGGAAGACCGTAAACTCAAAGATGGCCAAAAACTGATAGAGAACAAATTACCAAAATGATCTAAATGTAAAGCCAAAATCAGCTTAGGACAAAGCTTTGCATGAGGGAGATACTCCAAAGTTTTCAACAAAATTTACAAAATTTTAGATACTGTAAGGTTCCAAATAGAATCGGCTTTCGGGTCAGCACCGAAGTACTGACTACTGGGCTGGTGAATACCCTCGGGGACTAACAGTCCACCAGCAGTGGCATCGACCCAGTGGTAACAAATAACTAAATACCGAAGTTACTGTGAATTTGAATTCTGCATATGCGCATTTCGACAACTTATGCCTCTTCAGTGCAGATAAAATCTAAACGTTTGGAAGACCGTAAACTCAAAGATGGCTAAAAACTGATAGAGAACAAATAACCAAAATGATCTAAATGTAAAGCCAAAATCAGCTAAGGACAGAGCTTTGCATGAGGGAGATACTCTTCAAATGAAGAAACTATACTGAATAAATAAAAGGTATTTTTCAACACAAATTCTGTAGATATTCAGAAACTTTTTCTCATGCATCGATGAATTAATTGTTTATAAATAAAAAAAAATAATGTTATGCAGAAAATAAATTAACAGTAACTTCGGTATCTATACATGGTATATAAATTCTGGATTAAAATGAAAAATTTGATCACCATGCATTAATACACCGTGCTGTGATATAGAAAAAATATAGCGCTATTAGCATTAAGGAAATACATACTTGATGGTTATCTGTAGTGTTATTACAATCCTCCCGTCTGTGACAATGTCCTCTTTAATACTGAATACTTTGATCTTTTTGAACGAGAAATTGTCAGAGCACGTTGTTCTACATGTGAAAACCATTTGATGACGGGAAATGTAATAATTCGTTATAATCTCCTGGATTACTGGAATCAGTAGACAGTGTCAACGTATTTGTCTCAGTTTGCTATATATGACTTTGATGGTACAGATATGTTTAATTAAAACAACAATTAGTATTGATTAAGGTTTGGTTTTTAGGTTGTTATTGAGCCAGTGAAGTCTATCCAATATCCCTGTCCGTTTCGGTTCGATTTACATAACTATGTATATTTCGAAGAAAAAACGGATAAAAAATTACAAATTCATGGAGTTATCATACGAACCTACAAATTCAAAGTACATTGTAATTATCAGTAAAAGTACAAAATCTTAAGATTCGCTAGTTATATAAGAATTATAGTGGCTTCTCATAATATCGTTGGTACCATTATACCATGGTATTCACGTTAATTGTTTCTATGTAGCAACGTGCCACGATGATATGAGCTACCAGTATTTAAAAAAAATAAATTTCAATTATAGTGAACGGAAACAATGGAGAATGGTTTGTATTTTATCTTTGGTCTGGAAGGGAATTTAGCAACAAAAAAATCAGTTATTGGCATTTATTTGTTTTTTTTTTTTATTATTATTCCTAACCCTTCAATTTTAGACACAACATAGTTATTTCACATTTGTAGGGGTTCACACTGCTAGTGCTTTAGTTGACGTTATGATTTCAAACATTTCAAATGAACAGAAATTTGTCATTTCATTCTCAAATAAACACATTAAAAACCATGTTCTAGTGCCTGCTATGTGATTTGTAGAAAATTCTTATTTTGTAAATAATTGTATTCATGTCTTATAGTTTATATTATATGAAATTAGTCTGTAAAACGCTCTCATTCGAATGCTAAAACATTGTATTTTATTCTTTTATGGATCGCAAATTAAATGAAACTTAAATAAAATAATGAACTGAACTATTAATTATACCCCCGCATTAGCTGGAGGCATACATTGATCATGGTGTCCATTCGTCCGTCCGCCATAGAAGTATACAGTGTTGCGACAACTCCTCCGAGACCACTTGGTGAAATTCACTGCAACTTTCACAGAGTGTTCAGTGCATATTGCCATTGTTGACCATCTGTTCAAATTTTGATTTGATTTGATTTCTTTAATTTTTGTTATTCTTTTCTGGAATTAAATAAGGAAGCGGGGGTAAATATTAGTTAGCTCTAATTTGTTTTTCTGTAATCAGTTCAGTTTTTTGTAAGATTATCTGAATTTGTGTTTTATATGAATTGCATTGTTTTTTGTTTTTGTTTTTTATAGATATATATATATA
>MJUU01047945.1:0-23654 GCA_002080025.1 Modiolus philippinarum | reverse complement strand
ATTTGTATGTTAGTTAGGTATGATGAGTTACAAGTCAAGTTTAAGTTTCGTATTGGTCCGCTGATTTTTTACCAAGTTACGGCCCTTGGACTTAGAACATTTCACTAAAATAACAGTTTTCCGCACTTTTTTTCGTAATGCTTGCAGATATTGGGCAAATATTTTGTATAAGAGTTCAGTACGATGAGTTACAAGTTGAGTGTTAGTTAGGGCCCGCCACTTTGTGGCGGACGCCCTATAGTAATCAGTCGGTCCGTCCGTCCGAAACAATCCTGTTCAAGCCATAACTTTTTTCTCTTTTGAGATAGGCTTTTGATATTTGGTATGTAGATAGATCACCTCAAGACGATGTGTCCCGTACCTTAGTTGGTTACCTTTGACCTCAGGGTCACATTCATGCTTTTTCAATGACAAAGTCGTGTCTGGGCTATTACTTTTTATTCTTTTGATTGATTGATTGATTGAATATTGTTTAACGTCTACTCAGCAATATTTCAGCTATATCAAGACGAGAACAAGTTTGTTGATAAATAATCACTTTGGGGTATGGAAATGGCCATGGGACGGGAAATTCTGACTGCCACTGGAAAAGTAGGGTGAAATCGTCAAGGGCGGGGAATTTAGCCTTGTAGCCGATCACCTACGGACCACCCCAAAAGGAGCTTGCTACAAGGGTTCTTTAACGTGCAGGAAGCGTGGCATTTCTTCCAACACGTGGACCTGAGTTTACATCCCATCCGAAAGATGGGTTGTGTATTTATTAATCCCGCACAACCACGGAATGGGTCCTATTTCTATATCCCGGGACCCTCGGGGTCAGCCTCCGTTTAGGAGGGGTCACACCCCGCAAGCCGGAGATACTGGGTCCTATTTCTATATCCCGGGGTTCCCTCGGGGTTTTATTCTTTTGAGATAGGCTTTTGATATTTCGTATGTGGATAGATTGCTTCAAGGTGACATGTCACGGACAATATTTGATGACCCTTGACCTCTAGGTCACACTTGGAGCGGGCCCACAGAGATGGATACAATCTCACTGATGTCTAGTTTACATTAGGGTAAGGGATATTGCATTCAAGGATCTTCTCCTTTTGAAGCGCTTGAACAATTTTAAGCACGTTTGAATTTAGTATTCCTTCAGTGGTTTCCTTGAAAGTTGGTGATTTTTATATTCCTACCTTATCTATGATGTCTGCGAATATGAAACAAAATTCAACATCGGACCTGTGGGATATGTATTGTAAAGTTTTCTCTGGAACAACTTGAACAATGTTACTTGTAATAGATCATAGATTGGCACTTTCAGAATTTGTTATTTTTATCTTTCTACCTCGTCCAAGATGGCATCCTTTGATTAAATAAGATTTTTTTCACAGAAACTGTAAAATCTGGTGAGCTGATGTACAGTATTAATAATTGGTCGGCTCTCGTGAAATGACGAACAAAACCAGTGGCCAGATGAGCGATACGGGTTTATTTGTGCCTCGAGTATTATCTCTGATCTTTAATGTTATAATCTTTGTTTCCAACAGTTTAATAATAATACAATTTTGTTATTTTGTGTTTTCCAAACCATTTTTTAAAGTCGCAACGTCAAGGTCGTGGTAGAACGGCAGGAAATTGTCGCAAAAATAGGGTACATCTTTAAGATTATTGAAGTGGCGAATCAAAGACCATAAAGTTATCTCTTGTTTTGTTTTGAAAAGTTTTCTTGCAATTAACTCGCTTGGTGCCATGTGGTTTAGTTTATAAGGTGTAGTTGTCTTTAATGAGTCTTTTTGTCGAGCAACGCCTGACAGCAGTTGTAAGAACACTTTGCCAGCATTTTTTATGTTTGCTGATAACCCTACATTCATGAACATGGATGTAGCGTTTCTGGAATACTAGCGATGAATTCCGCTGAAACCGGTGCAAGATTCAGGCCGTCTTTAACCTACTATTAGGCATGAATATAGCTCATTATTTAAGGCCTCATGATGACGTCAAGATGAAGAACAACAACTAAAGCGTTGTTCCAAAACTTGGATTAATCTTGTATTTGTAGAGACTTTATCTCATGTGCATATACTCAATATACTCCAATTGTTAATTGCACTTGAATCGTTATTGATAAAGAAAAAGACAACGGGTGGCCGAAAAATTGACATAAGCGAGTAAGTGTTCAACCATTCAGATATATAAATATATTTATATGTAATAATTATTTTAAGCATGGAATCGGTAGTTTGTCACAAGTAAAATCTTCAATTTTTAATGAATTTTTAGATCAAATTGATAATTTGTTCTCTATTAGCTCCTATACATATATCAGTATATGGATTTCCAAACGTTTTGATTTGATCTTCAATGAGGAGAAATAAGTTTTCGAAATACACATATGCAGAAACTTCACATTTAAATCAACAGTAACTTCGGTATTTTTTATTTAATATAGTACTTTTTAATCGAGGACTTAACATTGAATCACAAGTAGAATTTTCTCTGTTACACCTGTATTGATCGACTGGCTTCGAAGTATTTTGATTTTTATTCGTGTAATTCTATTGTGGAAAAAAAATTGCACGTACTATAAATAACGATAAACAGAATGAATGATATCTGTCAGTTCATATATTAGTTGTAACGTGTGCCCAAAGTATGCTATTATTAACTATTATCTATAGGGAATCTTGAACTTTATCATTTTCCTGAACCTTGTACATTTGCTCATTATGATAAGAAATCTTATATTATTAGCAGAGATGTCCAATTAGCCGTTGACAATAAACAACTTATGATTTACACAAAAATGAAGGTTTTGTATTGAAATTATACTATGACATCCATTCCGTTTTGCAAATTTGACTTTTAGTCTGGATTAAACCATAAAACAAATACTATTCAATCCGTCTGAAGGAGTTCCTATAACATTTCATTAAATTTAATTAAACCCCCTTTCCAACAAGAAACCAAAATCTCTCCTAAATTTGTATCTTTTTTGTAAGTTGTTATTACTCCCCTTTGGGTCGTTGTCTCTTTGACACATTTCCCGTTTCACTTCTTTTTTCTATATCAGGGTTATATACTTTCTTTGTTGGTTTGTTATAAACCGATGCGATGTATTCTCTGACTGAATCACTTAATGAAATTTTTCTATTAAGGTGGTTCACAGCTCTTTGAAAACAGACTTTCGGTTAAGGTTAGTGAGGACAGCGATCACGTGATCAAATAAATAATTAAAATATCCGGAAACTATCGGTCATATTTCCATTTTCCTTAGAGATGTAAAAAAAATGGCGGACTCGAACAGTAGAAATCGTCTGCGTAGCCGACAAGGAAAATTTTCCAAAAAGGTTTCCGTTAATAGGTCAGAAAATCTTTCTTTCTTACGCAAACACAAAAATATATATGGAAATCAAGAAGAAAGTGAACACAATTACAATCAAGCCGTGTATGATGGTGACGAAGATGTTGCTTCCAATGTAACTCTGTCCCAAGACCAAGTCCAAGATGAGCTAAATCGGATAACTTGGAAAGATGGCAGGAGGGTTATAGAGCTGAGTCACCTTGCTCGCCAAATGGTGTGTAATAGATGTCAAACAGACCTGCATTTGTGTGATATTGTTGGTGAGAATAGGTAATATCACGAATGTACATCAATGGTCAAATTTAGAAATAAAGTCGGTTTCACTTCCTTTAGATAATGGAAATCTTACGATTTCAGCTTTATTTTTACACTGATCTTTATCATATTTGGTATGTATATCAAGAATGATCATACATAACTGAAAAACGTTGAATTCGCCGTTTACGACATGCACAAAAGCCTGCAGCCGTGTGCATTTTAACAATTTTTTTTCAAACAGGTGAAAATTTCTAAGTGTTGGATTGTCCTATTTTAAGGGAACCAAGTAACTTGATGAATTAGATGACCAGAGTTGACCTTACTAATAATAGCGAGGTGTACTCATTCGGGGTTAACAATTGTTATCCACGGACTTTTTGTTTGCAAACACCGAATAGAAATTAGCAGTACATTTACAATTTATTTCAAATATTTCTTTTGGGTTTGATGCATGCATATTCAATTACATGTTTAAGTATTTTGTTGAATTATATCATTCACGGGCATGTTTTTTTTTTCTAGAAACAAAAGGGGGCCCAAGCACATGGTAAAAGCCAAAGTGAGACTGACTTCAAGATATACCTGCCTATACCTATTTCAGAATGGTCCAGTCTAGTCGATAATTGTGCGCCGAAAATATCGTCCATTTAAAAGCATGGGGCATTTTTAAAAAGTGTTTTTTTCTTTTAACATGTATTGGAAATCATCAAATTAAAAGTGGTTCCAGAAGTGTACAATATTTTAACACAACCATGCAAAATCCGGTGCCGAAATATGCAATATTAAAGTCAACAGAAGAGAATTTCCATTACCTAAAGGAAGTGAAACAGACTTTAGATCTAAACAAAGATAATATTATATAGCCTAGCATTATACAATCCTTATTTTACGGTGCTCTATTAATTTGCTGGCAATCAGTTTCCACAGACACTTCCTCTTTTTTTCGGGTGACACATTGAGCCCCCATTGATAGTTATAAGTGTCTGTTCCAGATACAATGAAAAAATAGGCTTGAACTAATTTGAGTTGGAGGAGGGGGTTAACATTTTAAGATCTAGATTTTGGAGGCTCTTAGGGATACGTGTAATCTTTATTTCATCTCTTGTATATTATTTAAAATTGATACGTTTTATATTCCCTTTTTAATTGCCATTTTTTTTCGGGGGGGTGGGGGGGTGGGGGGGAGTTGTAATATAGACCAATTTCCAATTTTTGCTTATGAATGAATTGCTCCCCCAGGTCAATCAGAGTAAATTGTGTCACGTAACACTGGATGTCAAAATTTTTTGGGGGTATTTTTCTGTGGAATTACATATAAAAATGTATAAACTGGTAAATTCTGAGAGTACTATACACTCTTAGGCATATAAATATTTTTTTTTGGTAAAACAAAACAAAAAGAAACTTAATACAAATGATCATGCCCGTTATTTAAGGAATTGCTGTCATCTATTTTGCGTTTATTGAACCATAAACTTAATTTTTGTTTCACCTGCTGTAAGCAGAGTCGACATATAGGGATTACTATCCGTCGTCCGTCGTTCCTGTGTCGTCAGTCGGTTTTTTAATCCGCAACTCCTTCAAAACTACAAGTCCTATTCTAACCAAACTTTCAGGATATGTTTTTTACCTATTCTAGCATGTCTAGTTGTGCACTTGATACTTAAAATGTTTATTTTACAGAACTTAGAGGTTCAGAAGGGGTACAAGACCGAAGATTGGATGGTAAATTTCCGGCCCCTACCCATTGAGCCCCACAATTCATCGAAATGAGCCTATCTGCAACAGTGAAATTCAAATGTAGTACTACTTATTGCGTGTCAAATTGTAATGGTCAAATTCCTCAGTGGAAAGATGTTCTCGATAATATTAATCCTAAGACTCTAATTCAGTTGGTCTTTGACATTAGACGCATATATATAAATCAAATCTCTTCATTTTACATCCGGAGCTTATATATATTGTAAGAAAACATGCACAAAAATTTCTAACCCAAACAGTAATATATTTAGTATTTATATATTATTGCAAATTTCAGGTGCATGTACCATGTCATATCTGCAGGCATGGGATATGTACAAAATAATTTTCCAAGCAAAAAATAAAAATACATATCCTTCTTCTGTACTTGGAGAGAAAAAAAATGTTCTACCCCTAAAGTCGTCTAAAAAGTAAACACATGTCCCATCTTAATATCTTAATGTCACTTTTATTTTAATATGAAACAAAAAAGGATTTCACCCAAAATACACAATATAATTCACTTAAACACAATGTTTTATACATTTTATTTCTTGCAAGATTAATTATTATCTGAGATAAATACCAAATGCAAGTAAATCAAGCATGATTTTAAAAGGTTAGGGTTAGGGTTATAAAAAGTTACACAATTTCTTGCAACTGTCCATTCAAATATGTCTACTGTACAAAAATACCAATTTGTGATGAAGAAATCAAACATTTTGGAACTGATTTAGCAGATATGATCAGCAATTTAGTATATTAGAACAATACTTAATGAGTTAATTTCTAGATTTCGGTAAAAGCCTATTTTGACTCAAAAAGTTATTTTAAAACCTATATTGGACTCTACTCAAAATATATTGCTGTATATATATACTAGTACTATGTAATGCATGTTTCTAGTATAAATTAAATGGACCAACTATTATTGCTCATTTCAGAATGCATTTATCAAATATTATAACCTCTTAGTCTTACTTTAAATGATTTAGACTAAAGCTACAATCATTGAAGTTAACTGTTATGCTCTGTTTAGAGATTGGTAGTTGTCAGTTTTATAGATACAAAATGTTTGTTTCGTTTCCTTACATCAAATATCCCCTGAAGGAATATGGCATAAACGCAAATATCTGTGTCTGTCTGAGTACTCGGAAACATACTACATGTTTATATTTACATATAAATAGTAGAGTACCTTCAATAAGATAGCTACAGAAGACTATCAGACAAGCTGCCAAAGACGATGAAGTTATTGTAAATTTGGTTTCTGACATTTTGACAACTTATGTCTCTTCAGTTCAGATCTAACCAAAACATTTGAAGTCTATATTAAGGTGTCTCAGTGGTATTATACCGCCATTTTTGTGTAATACTTGTTCATTTAGGTTTGATTCATAAAAAAAAATTAGCAAAATAGTTATTTCAAATATAAAGAAAGTTCCAAAGTATGTTAAATTATTATTTCTGATAATTTTTACAACATTTTCATTACAAAAAGGTGAACTAAACCACACAAGCTTTTAATCTGTTGCTGGATTTGTAGAACTTAGAAATTATGCAAGGGAGATAATTTGATCAAAGAATGTTACATAGATATCACTAAAGAAATTAACATTTCGTAATTCATCTCTCTTATTTCAACGGTGATCCCTAATTTTTATTTTTTATATGTAAACTATATAATTAATTCAAAACACGTGCTAAGTATGAAGAAAATCTATAATAGATTTGTAAAGGTATCTCATCATATTGTCATTTTCCCTATCATTTCTTTGTAAAATTCTGAAATTTTCAATTTCATTTTTTGCACTTAAATGCACGGTGACCCCCAAATGTTATCTTATATTTTGAACAATGATACAATTGTGTTTCTACACAGAAAATTTCACAAAATTCTATAATAGGGAAATAATACCCTGCAGACACCTTAACCCCCCAAAAAGTAGAATCTTACAGAGAGTGAACAACCAAACCAAAATTGACAGAAAACTTTCATAAGTTCACTTTAAACTAAGGGTTGGACTCAGATTATACAGCCCAAAAGCTCAAATCTGTCTGTCGGACTACATTTTGTTCACTCAAACCATTAATGTTCAAATATTATTGAAATTATTATGAAAACAACTTTACATTTGTTATGAAAAGAGAAAGCAAGAAAAAGCAGTGTTATAGTTACAAATACACCTGAGATCAATGGCAGTACCAACATGACCACGATCATAATAAATCAAAATCAATTCAATATTTTATAAATTATCCAAAAAACCAAGATGTCCTCTGAAGAGCCTGTATCGCTCACCCTGGCAATGGCTTATAAGTACAGTCCAAATAACCTCTATAAAAAGGGCCTCATTTTCAAGAATGCCAATTATAGCCTTGATGTTATTTGCTTCAAAGTTGAACTATATGTCCTAATGGCAACCATTTTGGATAGGGTGAAGTCACTTACTAAGCACCTTTTTTGAAGGAGACCAATTAAAGACTTTTATGACTAAGTTAATGCACTGATGAAAAATAAGTTGTCGAAATGCGCATATGCAGAAAATAAATTAACGATAACTTCGGTATATTGATATTTAATGGTTCCATTTGATCCAGTAGTCATGTCGTTTCAGATCAGAAGATCTTAGAATGTGTTTTCCCATAGGTTCCAATGTTAAACTATGTTTCTCACTGGCAGCCATCTTGGATGTAATGCTGACTTGCATAAAACATTTTTCAAAAGGACCAAGAACGAACTATTGAGACCAAGTTTCGTTCCAACTGGCTGACGACAAGATCTTTGATGCTTTCCAATAGCATACAAAGTTAAACTATGTTCCCTGTTAGCGGTCATCTTGGATCTATGAAGACTTGCCAGAAATATTTTTCAAAGGGGCCAACTAAAGATTATTGTGACCAAGCTTGGTTCCAATTGACCTAGTAGTAGTTTCAGGAAGATATTTTAATATGTTTCCCGTAGGGTACACTTTTGTTCAAAAGGAGCAGATCTTTTAAAGCCCTGTGTTAAACAGGCCATTCCTTGCATGCAGCCACCCGGGATTATAGTTATATTTACTTAGAAACACAAAAAAACTTTTCAGAGGGATCGCCAAAGGACTCAAATTATCGGGCCAGGTGAGCTAAAAAATGGCTGTCAAGTATTGAAAAAACCTGTGCCCGATGCCCATTTGTACCAGTCCCATTCCTGTCCTGGTTCTCTTAGTAAATTTGTAAAAGCAACGACTTGGTATAAAAGCAATAAATGGCTAATTTATTTGTAATGCTGTTAAAATCATCTGTTTTGTAAAAATCAGCCACTTTTACAACATTTAGACTGCATATTGTCAGAGTTCACACAATAATAACTTAGCACATGAAAGATACATAAATTTTATTATGCAACCTGTCTTAGAGAATATTTATGCAATTATCCATGGAATTAAATGAACAGCTTCAAAACTTTATTAATTTATAATTTAAGGAAGTCCATTTGTATATATAATGCTTATTCTAATTTATAATTTAAGGAAGTCCATTTGTATATATAATGCTTATTCTATTTTAGATATGGATTACGAAGTCTTCTTGAGTTAAATGCCTTAATTGTCTTTGGGTTAAATTGGTATCAACAGGAAAGAGAAATGAAAAAGGTGGCTTTGATATTAACTACAAAGTAGCATTAGGTAAAACATTTAAGTAAATTATCTAAGTCTTAGTTTTGGCTAAGAAACAGAAAATCAGCAGAGCAAGTTTTTTGTCCCCCGCCGCAACGCAGAGCGAGGCCTTAGAAATGCCAGGCGTCCGTGTGTCCGTCCGTAACACTTTCTTGTAAGCGCTCTCATGCCTACAAATTATAACGGATTTTCATGAAATTTATACTAAATGTTGACATGTATATCCCTTATACCTTGATCAAGTTCGAAAATCAGCTTTCAAGTCGGTCGATTCTTTTTGACAGCGTTATGGGACTTTGACCGAAATCATGACTGTTTTATCCAAAAATTGACCTTGTAAGCGCTCTCATGCCTATAAATTTTGACGGATTTTCATGAAATTTATACCAAATTTTTATACCACTAATACATTGGTCAAAATCGAAAATCAGTCTTGGTCAATACTTTTTGACGGAGTTATTGGACTTTGACCAAAATAACAACACCGTTTTAGCTAAAAAATTGACCTTGTAAGCGCTCTCATGCCTACAAATTTTGGCGGATTTTCATGAAATCTATAGCAAATGTTTATACAACTAATACCTTGGTCAAGTTCGAAAATCAGTCTTGCTCAATACTTTTTGAAGGAGTTATTGGACTTTGACCAAAATAACAACATCATTTTAGCCAAAAATTGACTTTGTAAGCGCTCTCATAGCTACAAATGATAACGGACTTTCATAAAATGTATAGCAAATGTTTATACAACTAATACCTTGGTCGAGTTTGAAAATCAGCCTTAGTCGATACTTTTTGACGGAGTTATGGGACTTTGTCAAAAATAATGACTCTGTTTTATCCAAAAATCTACCTTGTAAGCGCTCTCGTGCCTACAAATTTTAACGGATTTTCATGAAATACCAAATATTTATACAACTAATACCTTGGTCGAGTTCGAAGATCAGTTTTGGTCGATATTTTTTGACGGACTTATTGGACTTTGACCAAAATAACAACACCGTTTTCTCCAAAAATTGATCTTGTAAGCGCTCTCATGGCAACAAATTTTGACAGATTTTCATGAAATTTATACCCAATTTTAATACATGCAATCAAAGTACCTCTAGTACCTTGGTAAAGTTAGACATCTGCCGTGGTCAGTCCTTTTTGTATCCCCACATATTTAATTTAGGAACTTCCCCGAATGTTTGAAAAATATTGCAATTTCATATACAGTGTACTACATGTAGTATATTGCATGAGCAGCGGGGGACCCAGAAATTATATTCTTGTTATAACCAGTAATATATATAGCACAATATCTTATTTTGACAAATATTGACATACTAAAAAAAATGTTTACAAATTATTAAAATCCATGAAAATAAAAAGAAATACTGAGTCTTTTTTTTTGAACTGCAATGAACCACAGAAGCATATTCAACCAAACTTTACAGGAATGATGTACTAAAGGTCCTTAACAAAGATTGTCCCTTTTGTTCCCATTCAACAAAAAATATGGCAGCCAGCACGGAACATAGTTTAATATTGGACCATATAGGAAAATCACATTTTTATCTTCTCTTCTAAAACCACAGAAACAAATTAAAGCAAACTTTACAGGAATGATGTATGGAAGGTAGTTAACAAAGATAGCTCATTTCATACATATGCAACAAAAACATAATATTAGACCCTTTGGGAAAAATTGCAGTTTAATCTTCTTCTATGAAACCCTTGAAGTAAATTCATCCAAACTTTACAAGAATGATGTACTTAACGTGCTAATCAAGGGTTGCTAATTTCGTTACAATCTGACAAAAACAACGCCTCCAGTGGGGAACATAGTTTAACATCTGAACCAGGAGAAAATCATCATTTTCCATGTGTTTTCATCTTCCCTGAATTGAAATAATGTGAAGGTCCTTTGGAAAAATTACTGATTTCAATAGGATCAGACAAAAACCAATGGTGCCATTGGCAATGGAGAATGCGTAGCTAATCATTAGACCCTATTGGTAAAAATATCATTTTGTGGTTATGCATGGCATACACATGTACAAGCAGTTTGTCAGGTGAGCGATACAGGTTCAGTCTCTTAGCCTCTAGTTATAACTTTATACATATATTATATATTACACAGTTTGTAAGTGACCTATAATGGTAAATACAGGGTCAGTAATTTTTATATTGAGAGAAAACGTAGCTCGAGCACCAATATAAAAGTTACTGACCGTGTATATACCATTATAGGTCACCAAGATACTATGTAATGTTAATATCCTACCGATAGTCCATCAAACGGATAAAAACGTATCAATGTTTACATAATGTCGTGTAATGGCTGCCACTGACTGCATATTTTTTAGTCACCCCATCTGGAATATATGTGGTCAGCACGTGATGTCTTTTGGCCAATAAGAGTTTTAGGAAGTTACTTGAGGTAGGATATATATATATACATATAGAAAGAGAGAGAGAGAGACAAAAACCTAAAAAAAATAAATACTAGAGGATCATTTAAATAGTTTGACTTTGAAATTTAGACATAACCCGAAGGACAAAAATAGATAGATACTTTAAACATGATATACAAAATCTGCAATCAGCAAGCAGCTACTGCCTTTTGCCGTGTCCCTCATGTTGACATTGACTGGTCAAGGAAGATAATATTTATAATATACAATATATACTATTTATGATAAACTATATACATTTTTTGTGTATATACTGTTTGACGAACATAGGCTGTTTATTAATGGCATGTTTTTTACATCTTGTAGCAATCGTACATTCTGGCATGGGAGCAACGCATATTGTTAATTTTCTATCATCTTGCAATATTCCTCAACCTGATCCATCTACTCTCCAGAAAAAAAAGAAAAAAGAACTTTCACGACCTGTTACACATGGAGCATCGCATTCATGTTGGAAAGCGAGTGAGGAAGAAAAAAAAGCTTCAAATGGTCCAATAGAATGTAGTTTTGATGGAGGTTGGCAAAAGCGTGGTTCAGGATGGCAATATAATAGTAACTCAGGTATATTCAAAAACATTAAATACCCTTTAGCTTAAAAAGAAGTGCATGTGATCGGACATTTTATGACACCTTCCCACATTTTAAATATGAAAAATAGGACAATTGTTTTTGATACAGACTTTATCACCGCCAGTATCAGTTGAGCCTTGATGCATTACGCCGTGATAAAGTCTGTTTCAAAAACAGAATGTCCTATATTTCTGTTATTGGTAATTCACAAAATTAAAAATTGAACTTTATAATAAATAGAAATAAGCTGAAAGTTTATTTTAGCATAATTAAGAAAAAGAAGGGAAACGGGGAATGTGTCAAAGAGACAACGACCCTAAGGGGAGCAATAACAACTCAAAGCCACCATAAGATCTTCAATGAACGGTGAGGAAACCCCACATCCAACGGTAGGTCGGAGTTGACCCCTAAATAAAAGAGTAATCAAGTTCAGCGAAATAAGCATCTTCCTAGACTCCGATAGACATAAAGTGAACTAACTAGAAAACAGACAAGACACACAAAGGCTTAATACATTTCCTGACTTAGGACAGGC
The DNA here is from genome assembly GCA_002080025.1 of Modiolus philippinarum. Classification (NCBI taxonomy): domain Eukaryota; kingdom Metazoa; phylum Mollusca; class Bivalvia; order Mytilida; family Modiolidae; genus Modiolus; species Modiolus philippinarum. Next base: position 11,090 of record MJUU01047945.1, on the reverse strand, counting down.
GCAAACCTGCTGCGGCGGGGTTAAACTAGTTTTATTGGGCCCAAACCTTCCCCCTAGCCAATGTGATAAATAAAAAAACGATCGTAACAACAGTAAAATTCAGTTGGCAACAGGACTGAGTCAACTGTGAAAAATGAAACTGAAAGAACTAAATATACGGACATAAACATGAAATCACAAGAGACTACTAGCAGTTAACTGACATGCCAGCTCCAGACCCATTACCAACTGACAAATTAAGTTATGTACCCTCAGTATACAGCTTCCATCAAGATCCCTTCCTGTGAGGAGTTTAGCATAATGATTTCATGTATATACCGGAATACATAACCCGTGTCCATGCAATACTCATTTTAGAAATTTAGAATGTGTTTAGTTAAAATGCAAAGACTCTATCAAAAAATCAATGTTAATACCAAAGAAGGCCATACGTAATGACTTGACGACAATACCGTAATTATAACCCTTATGAATTAGACGATTTAAAGGTTTTATAAGTTTGTTAGGCGAGTGTAAGTATTTTTTACTTTTATGTAAAACATTACCATAAAATAAGGGGTGTGAAATGCCAGCCTTGATAAGATGTTTACAGGTTGCATTGTATTTACGAACTAAGTCTTTATATCGATGATAAAATTTAGTAAAGGTTTTAACTAGTTTATGATAACGAAAACCTTGATGTAATAGTTTTTCAGTTATGAAAAGATTCCGTTCATTAAAATCGCAAACTTTATTACATACTCGAGCAAATCGAACAAGTTGAGATATGTAAACACCATATGATGGCGCTAATGGAACATCACCGTCCAGAAATGGATAATTAATTATGGGAAAAGAAAAATCGTCCCTTTTATCATAAATTTTAGTGTCTAATTTACCATTCGTTATATCAAAATTGATGTCTAAGAACGGACAATGATGATTATTAGAATTGGCTTTATTCAAAGTAAGTTCTTTAGGGTAGATATCCTTATAATACGTAATGAAGTCGTCATTATTCAAAGTTAAAATATCATCCAAATATCGGAAAGTATTGTTAAACTTTACAATTAAATGTTGTTTAGATGGGTCTTTGCTGATGTTGGTTAATCTATTTTTATTACAATAATTTATATGCATTCTTCATCTGGAATATATCCAAAGCAATGTGTTACGTGTTTGAACACAAAAGTAGTGACAAGACATGACGTCAGCATACCTGCATGTGACTCCTTGACAGTGACCCTATAATTTCATGAAAGTGTCCAGTTCGGTGATAATGAGAATATCAGTCTTTATAGACCAAAAGAAATTCATACAAATTACCGATAATACCACCTATCAAAATCCTCTCTTGTCAGAATTTCAACTTTTCATTTAAATCAATCTGACATAAAATGTATTTCAAGAAGATTGATTGATTGAATATTGTTTAACGTCTACTCAGCAATATTTCAGCTATATCAAGACGAGAACAAGTTTGTTGATAAGTAATCACTTTGGGGTTTGGAAATGGCCATGGGACGGGAAATTCTGACTGCCACTGTACAAGTAGGGTGAAATCGTCAAGGGCGGGGAATTTAGCCTTGTAGCCGGTCACCTACGGACCACCCCAGAAGAGCTTGCTACAAGGGTTTTTTAACGTGCAGGAAGCGTGGCATTTCTTCCAACACGTGGACCTGAGTTTACATCCCATCCGAAAGATGGGTTGTGTATTTATTAATCCCGCACAACCACGGAATGGGTCCTATTTCTATATCCCGGGACCCTCGGGGTCAGCCTCCGTTTAGGAGGGGTCACACCCCGCAAGCCGGAGATACTGGGTCCTATTTCTATATCCCGGGGTTCCCTCGGGGTCCTCTGTTAGGATGGCTCATACTCCAAGCTCAGAGGATGCTGCGGGCCTATTCTTCAGCCGGGACCGCGCACGGCGGTATTTCAAGAAGAAAAATCATTCAATGGACCGATTCAGAAATGCAACGGCATTATGGGATTGTTATTGTTCTGAACGTTCTTGATTGGTCCAAACGTATTTTACTAGTACACTGGGCTTGCGTAACGTCATTTACGAGGACGGTAGTTGAATTTCTGAATCGGTCCATTGGAGTCATTAGATCATTACCAGTGACAGACTGATGGACACCACACCAAAGAGAGAGAGAGTATCACAAAATAGATTTTTAATACCTTGATCTTTTTTACCCCCTCGTCCAATGGATTTTGGGAAGGGATATAGCATCACGTCCGTCCCTCTGTCCGCCCCTTCGTCCCACCTCAGGTTAAAGTTTGTGTTAAGGTTCATATATGAGAATAAACTACATGTGGCACGTCAATCTTCTTTAGTCAGTGGAAAGAGTCTTGGAGAGTGATGCTGATTTAGATGATACAATGTATCCTAATGTAATTTAACAAGCTTTTTTTGTTAGTTGTAGTCCCATAGTTTTGATGTGCAGTTGCATTAGTATGGGTACAACTCAAATCCCTACTTAATTTATGGCCTTGCCAATAAGTTACACATGAACAATCACTTAAAGTTTTTAGCAAGCAGTTGTACAGCCTGTACCAGTAGTCATAGCCACTTAATTGATATACTTGACATTCAGCTACGTCTTGAGGAGTACACACCGATTCAAAGCCCAGATGGTGGCCCTTGCCCCTTAGTCACACATGAATGATCACTTTAAGTTTTTAGCAAGCAGTTTTTACAGCCGGTACCAGTAGTCCTAACCACTTGTTATTTCACATTCGATTGCGTCTTGAGGAGTACATACCAGTTCCACGCCCAGATGGTGGCCCTGGGCCCTTAGTCATGGATGAGTGGTCACACCATTTTTCTGAAGAAATTGTAAACACAGTTACAGAATTATATTTTATTTTTATATCTGCTGCAGTAGATCAATGTGTAAATTAAAGCGATGCAAAGGGCGGGCGAGACATATCCTGTGTTCACAGTTTATTTTATTATTTGGTGGTCTATAAAAACAGATACATACAGTTACATATATGTTAGTCAGATATGATTTTTGCTTCAGGCCATGCAAGTCTGATTGGGTCAGTAACGGGGAAGGTGACGGAATTTGATTTAAGAACAAGATCTTGCAGCACATGTCAATACCACAAAGGAAGAGGCAGCACAGTACCGACACATGAGTGCAATACAAATTGGACAGGTATATAAGTACATGTAAATAGAATAATTGGAAAAAAAATTACTCAAACCATTTCCTTCACATAATTCTTTGGGAGGGGTAAGTTGTTAGCTCAACTGTTAAAATTTCTTATTTATAATTATTGGTATTCAAATTGAATGTAATTTTTACCTACAGAATGGTGATATCTACCTAAATGTCAAGATTGAAGAGAATCTGAAAAAACGTGCTGGAGTTATTGCCCTTTTTCTGTAAAATTTTTCATTTTTTATAATTTTTTGTCAAATAAGATCAGTCTGTGCCAAAATCCTTTTGACTGACCAGACAAGATTGGCTAGTAAAGTCCCATGTACTAACCCAAGCCGAATTTTACTATCCCTGCAACAGAAGATGCTATGTTCAAAAAGAAAAAATTTAAAAGGCCCTCTAGGCTAGTGACTTCTATTTTTTACTAGCCCGAAATTGAGAAGAGAGAGAGATAAAGTCTGTATTGAAAAAATGTTCAACATAGTAACATAAACAAACCCTGCAATTTTCCAAGTCTGTAGACCCATGTAGTAGTGGTGTAACGATAAACCAGTATATTGATATATCACAGTATTTTTGAACATACTTCTTACAGCAGTATGGAATCCAGCGATTGGATGTGTATGGTTTTCTGATTTCTGCTAAAATTTGAGAATCAGTACTACCTAAATGCTTGAAATTTTCTGATTTAAGTATGAAAAAGTCAGATAAAGGACAAACAAATTTACCCAACTACATGAAAACGAGCACTCTTGTCTCATTTAAGAATATTTTATCTTATCTCATAAAATAGTTGAAAGAAGAAAATTTTAGAATTTAATAAAATTGAGAAATCAGAAGATGATACGTATCCATACGTATCACGATACCCTTGCGTTGTATCTATATTATATATTACACAGTCTGTAAATAAATAACAAAATACCGAAGTTACATTTAATTTAGATTCTTCATATGCGCATTTCGACAGCTAATGTCTCTTCAGTGCAGATCAAATCAAAACAATGTGCAGATACCGAAATACCGGTATGTGAAATCTGATACAGAACAAATTACCTATAGGGTCTAAAGGTTTACACACTATTTAATACTTTCAAGTTTAAAATGATTTAAATTATAATTGAATAAATTTTGCAGGAACCAGTAAAGGTATGGAGCCAGATATGGCTATTTCCATGTTGCACAAAATGAAGGAAAAAGGCTTTGAGGTCAGTGTGTTACATTCAGACAATGACTCTACAACAGCTGCTCGCTTGGTCACAATTTAGTAATATTATAAAGAAAGATGACAGGAATCACGTAAGAAAAACCACTCGAAACAGCTGTATAGTGCCGGTAAAAGATTCAAGGAACTCAAGCCTCCAGGAGTTATCCCGTATATTAAGAGGTGTTACATGTATGCCATACAGTCCCACCAATCAGCAGATGTAGAGTTGTTAAATGCTAGGCTGGACAGCATTGTTCCACACTTGTATGGTGACCATGTCCTCTGCTCTTCTGACTGGTGAAAATACAACACAAATCCTTCTAAATATAGGTATATATATATATAAACTGTCTAAAAATTCAGTCAACGTGGAAACTTGTTCGTCTCCCCGGATTTGCGAATATTTACGCTAATGCAGGGCCTAAAAATTAAAATATAACGGTCTATCGTAGGAACCCAACGGGGTTAGAATTAGAGAAATGAATATCGAGATTGCCTTCCCACCGAGGGATTTGGCTGTTCTTCGAATGCACAGATATTACAGACAAATTACACTGCCCACGCCATCTCTGTGGGAGACCAAAGGGATGTAAAATAGAGTGAGCTGCAAATTTATTTTGACACGTAATATGAGAGTTAAGTATATTAATTTTACTATATCAACACATACTGAGATGCTCCCTTGAGATGTAACGCGATAGTCACGTGATTCAGTGACGCTTTCTTTCTGATTCAGTCAAGACGGATTATTTTTAGTGCATTGGAATTATTAGTTATACTTTGTTATATTGGATATTTGGAAATATTTTTTGAAGATAAATAAGGTTTGACTTTTTCGTAAGTGAAGAAGCAGTTATAAGCTTCATCTTCTCCTTGTTTAACAATACAATTTGAATATACATGTGCGCCTCGTGCGAAAATCACACACATTAATGGCGGACAACCTCAGGGTTTGAACTTTTCCGCTTACTGTTGGCATCATCGCCGTTCTTTCCCGGCATCAACGCCAATCCCAGGCATCATCGCCGTTTTACGCATGTGGTCTTAAACCTATAAACTATAAAAACTACTTTATTGACTCACTTGTGATCATAATTGATCGTGATGGAAGAAGTGGGCGGAGCTTCAGCTTCAAGTGATTGTGACGTAACTCTGAATGAGGAGAATGAAGTAATTTTCTCGCAGAACGAGAGTTTAAACACTTCCGGTGTAAACAACCATGCTAATATTGACATTTCAAAAGTTTTATTAGCTAACCCAACTTTAATTCAACAGCAAGCAGAGCTTATTAAATCTATGTCTGTGTCTTTCTCCCCATTAATGGGATTGCAAATGCAAAGTGAGACAAATGATAATAATGAAGCATATGCTATGGATCAGTTGGATGAATGTGTAGATAACACGTGTGATACAGCTACTGACATTGACGAGATCATCGGGGGTCCAAATGAGGATGACCTAGAAAATTTCCTAATAAATGAGGAAAAGTTTGGGAAAAAAATTGATGACAATTTGGCCAAAATAATAAATGACAATTTCCATTCAAAGGTGCCAAAAGAAAAGGTAAAAGACTTGACATCTAAATATATTGCACCTGAAAATTGCAAAAACATGGTAGTACCACGAGTGAATCCTGGCATCTGGAAGGCGCTAAAAGGGCAACCAAAAATTAGAGACACAGATGCAAAAATCCAAAGAAGTCAAGGTTATCTTTTGAAAGCATTTTTTCCAATGGTGGAAATCATGAACAAGTCAAGAAAACTAAAAGTAGATAATATCACGGTAAAGGATCTCACAGAGTTGAAACAATTGTCAAATGACGCTTTCAAACTCATGAACATTGCATTTTGTGATCTGAGCTACAGGAGAAGATTCTTAATTCAACCACACTTACAGAGGGAATACTCAGATTTGTGTGGAGATAATGTCCCAATAACATCACTTTTGTTTGGTGATGAACTGTCAAAGACTATCACGGATACAGAGGCTACAAACAAAATAGCAAAAACCGTGTCAAAGAACAAAGAAATGTAGGAGGATTCCAAAGAAAACATGAGTTTAAAGCCCCGACAGTCGTGGTACCAAAACAAGGATACATCCCTCCACATCCGTACAACAAACGATTTGCATATCTGGCTAGAACACCGCAAAGTACTGTTCCCCAAAGAGTCAGTACAACTCCGAGAATACCTCAGAATCAAGACAAACAACAGGAAAACAAATGAGTTCCTTTTTTAGGGAAGGGCCAGAACAAACACAACATTCAAACTTAACCCGAAAAGAGGTTAGTGAAAATGTAATTATACCTTATATTAACTCTACTGATTCTGAACAAGTTCAGTATAAAGTAACATACAGCCAATTTATGTTTGAAAATATACCAGAGAATTTCTTCGGGGGAAAAAATTGTAACTTTTTAGAAAATTGGAAAAATCTAACTTCAGATCCGTGGATTTTAAATGTAATTAAAGGATATCAAATTGAATTTGAGAATTTCCCTTATCAACAAAAACTTCCGAATTCAATCCACTTCAATTTTGAAGAATCTGAAATCATCACGAAGGAAATAGAAAAGCTTTCACGGAAAGGTGTTATTCAGAGGGCTAGACGAAATCCGGAAAATTATTTTTCCAATATTTTCATTGGACCAAAACCTGATGGAACACATAGATTGATACTGAATTTAAAATATTTAAATGAAGATGTTGAACATTTTCATTTTAAAATAGAAACTTTGAAATGTGTTTTACCAATGATAAAGAAAAATTCATGGTTTGCCAGTATTGACCTCAAAGATGCATATTTTAGTGTCCCAATTGACCCTCTTTTCAGAAAATATTTATCTTTCTATTGGGATAACAAATTGTATCAGTTTACATCATTACCAAACGGATTAAGTAGCGCCCCTAGAGTGTTTACAAAATTAATGAAACCTGTGTTCTCACATCTCCGCAAACAAGGATTTACAAATGTGTGTTACATAGACGATATTCTATTACAAGGTGACTCTTATCAGGAATGTCTCGAAAATGTAATTACAACTTCAAGATTGGTTGATAATCTCGGGTTAACGGTTCATCTCATAAAATCAATTTTGGAACCAAATACTTCAATTGTTTTTCTTGGGTTCTTGATAAACTCAGAAAATATGACAGTTAGATTGACACCTGAAAAATCAAAAGAGTTGGCTAATTTGTGTTTGTCTCTCAGTAAAAAGGTTGAAATAACAATTCGAGAATTAGCACAAGTAATCGGTAAAATAGTTGCTAGCGACCCCGGAATGGAATATGGTCCGTTATTTTATAAGGACTTAGAAATTGAAAAAGATAAAAAATTGAAAGAGAAATGTGGGAATTTCGATGCCAAGAAAATTCTTAGTGAAAAATCAAAGTCAACTCTTAATTGGTGGCATAATAATATAGGCTCATGTTACAGATCTTTAATTGAAACTGATCCAGATATAGTTATCAAGACAGACAGTTCAAAATCTGGATGGGGTGGAATTATAGACGGCAAGTCTGTAAAAACGGGTTGTTTCTGGTCATACGAAGAACAAAACAATCATATTAATTTTTTAGAATTATATGCCGCTTTTTTATCATTGAAGAGTTTAATATCTAACGACAGAGATATACATGTCAATTTGTTGATGGACAATTCCGTGGTTGTCAGTTATTTGTCAAAATATGGTTGACGAAAAGAGCATTTAAATGAACTAACGAGAAAAATATGGTTTTGGTGTATCGAAAGAAATATAAAACTAAGTGTATTCCATTTGCCCGGCAAACTTAACACTGAAGCCGATTTTATGTCTAGAAATCTTAGTGTTGACATGGAGTGGAAATTAAATAAAACAATCTTCAATGTAATAAATAATATCTACGGACCATTTGAAATTGATCTTTTCGCATCGCGTTTGAACAATCAGTTAGACAAATATGTATCATTTTTGCCAGACCCTCATGCATTCGCTGTAGATGCATTTTCGATTAAATGGAATGTAAATATTAACTATGCTTTTGCTCCTTTCAGTATAATAGCACACGTGTTGAAGCAATTAGAGGAGGATCAAGGACAGCTAGTGTTAATAGCACCATTATGGACAACCCAGCACTGGTTCACCAGGTTATTACAAATGGTGTGTGCGGACAGTTATCTTCTGCCGTTAATGAAGACCTTACTTGTGTCACCGATGAATCCGGCAAAAACTCATCCGATAAAGAATCTACGCTTGGCAGTTTTCCGCTTATCAGGCAAATCATCGGACGTAAAGGGATATCGCAGCACGCTGCCGAAATTATCCTCTCATCATGGAAAAAATCAACAACCAGACAATATCGGGTGCATATCACAAGATGGATGCAGTTTTGTGGTGAAAGAGAGGAAAATCCAATTACACCATCTCCCGTATTATTAATAATTTTTTTTTGATTCTCTTTTTCAAAAAGGATTGGGATATAGTTCTTTGAACACTGCGAGATCAGCCGTTTCATCTCTAATTTCCTTAGAACATAAAATTTCAATAGGAGAACATCCACTTGTTACAAGGTTTATGCGAGGAGTATTCGTAAAAAGACCGTCTTTGCCAAAATATTCTAATTCATGGGACGTGTCGATAGTATTGAATTATTTGAAAACACTTATTCCATTAACCTGCATATCATTGAAACATTTAACATTTAAAACTGTCATGCTGCTGTCGTTGTTAACAGGACAAAGAGGTCAAACGTTACATCTTATGGATATAAAATTTATTGATATAACGAACAATTATATTAGAATTCATATATCTGACTTGTTAAAAACTTCTAGACCTGGTAAACATTTGCCCCCAATCTTTCTGGAAAGTTTCGATTCCGATGAACGTTTATGTGTTGTTCGAACAGTGAAAATATATCTTGAAAGAACTAAACCGATAAGAAGGGATGAAACAAAACTTTTTATTTCAACTGTTAAGCCTTTTAAACCTATATGTAGACAAACTTTAAGTACATGGATACAGAAAATTCTGGTTTTATCTGGTATAGACATTAAAAAATTTGCTTCTCATAGTACTCGTTCAGCAGCCGTAACGTCTGCATATAAATGCGGTGTGCCCTTAGAGGTTATTTTAAAAACAGCAAATTGGTCAAACGCTCAGACGTTTTTCAAATATTATAATAAGCCTTCAAATACTGTAAATAATTTCAGCGCAATTCTAAACAACGTTAATTGAATTATATTGATACATGTACCATGTAAATATGTTAAGTAGATTACAAGTAGATTAGTACTGATTTGTCTATTTATTTACTGTATGATTGATGAGAACAGTTGGAGTCCTTATCAAATTCAACGATATCGATGGTGTCTTATGTCATACAAACAGTGTGCATCGACTGTGTTACACATGGTATATATTACACAAAAATTTTAGCAATAGACGCATTATCTCTGAAATCTCAAGGGAGCATCTCAGTATGTGTTGATATAGTAAAATTGTAAAATTAAACGAAGATTTGTTAAAATATGAAGTTTGATTTGGATTTTACTATATCAACATTAATACTGAGTGCTCACTTGAGATGTAACGCGATAGTCACGTGATTCAGTCTTCAGAGATATTGCAATTGACACATTATGCATAATCCTGGGTGGGTGGGAGGGCAAGTGAGCACTCAGTATTAATGTTGATATAGTAAAATCCAAATCAAACTTCATATTTTAACAAATCTTCGTTTAATTTTACAATTAACCGAAATTTGAACATGGATTTGGTGGTGTAGTAACCAAAGCCAAAAACTAAGTACTAAATATTAATTTTTTGTTGATTCCAGTGGGATTTGAATCCCCTCTGCCAAGGTACTAAGGGTTGAGAGTCTGCTACGCTAACCACTACACCACCAAATCCATGTTCAAAATTCGGTTAATTAATATACTTAACTCTCATATTACGTGTCAAAATAAATTTGCAGCTCACTCTATTTTACATCCCTTTGGTCTCCCACAGAGATGGCGTGGGCAGTGTAATCTGTCTGTAATATCTGTGCATTCGAAGAACAGCCAAATCCCTCGGTGGGAAGGCAATCTCGATATTCATTTCTCTAATTCTAATCCCGTTGGGTTCCTACGATAGACCGTTATATTTTAATTTTTAGGCCCTGCATTAGCGTAAATATTCGCAAATCCGGGGAGACGAACAAGTTTCCACGTTGACTGAATTTATAGACAGTTTATTTATTCATTTAACTTACAGTCTGCATTCCCTTTCACTTTGTTTAAGAGAATCCATGGTACTTGTTTTGCTTTAAAATAAGAATTAGAGTGAGTAACGTTGAAAACCCCAACATCTTATTTGTGCTTCGTTTTTATGGTATGTTATGGACCGATCTATGCTGAGCACCGCATCAAAATGTGGGCTATTTCAATTTTTTTTTAAAATGACACTCAGAAATTTTTCGTTTTTATTCGGTTTTCAAATTGTTTTGATATTATCTGCACTAATGAGACTTGTTGTCGAAATGGCCATATGCAGAAGATTAATTAACTGCAATTTTGGGTACTTCTGTTTAAAAAAATGAAATTAATCATTTAGGCTTGAGTCATCTATATGTAATGTATTTTTCTATCAAACCAAAGCCAAAGTCCAAGTCTAAGTCTTTTAATATTAAATATTAATTTTTTTTGTTGATTCCAGTGGAATTCGAACCCCCTCTGTCAAGGTACTAAGGGTTGAGAGTCTGCTACGC
>MJUU01047944.1:130973-149144 GCA_002080025.1 Modiolus philippinarum | reverse complement strand
AACGTTTTTTGAAAACCTACGGCTTTTTGCCATATCAACTACTAGCGTTGTGCCTTTGCTTGGTTCTACAGTGTATTCATAAAGACTTTGTCTCATGTGCATTTACTATATATTCTTTCATAGTTTATTAGCTCACCTGGCCAAAGGCCATGTGAGCTTTTGCCATCACTTGGCGTCCGTCGTCCGTCGTCGTCCGTAAACTTTTCACACTTTGATTATCTCCTGTGAAACCACTGGACCAATTCTAACCAAACTTTACAGGAATGATGTATGGTAGGTCCTTCACAAAGATTGCCGAAATTTTTCCGATCCGCCGAAAAACATGGCCGCCAATGCGGAACATAGTTTAACATGGGACTCTATGGGAAAATGCACATTTTGGCTATCTCCTCTGAAACAACTGAACAAAACTGAACGAAACTTTTCAGGAATGATGCATGGAAGATCCTTTACTTAGATTGCTGAATTTTTTTCGATCCGCTAAAAAACATGGCTGCCAGCTCAGAACATAGTTTAACATGAGAACCTATGGGAAAAGCATATATTTGCCATCTTTTCTGAAGCTACTGAAGCAAGTTGAACCAAACTTTACAGGAATGATGTATGGGTGGTCCTTTATTTAGTTTGCCGAAAATTTTCCGATCCGCTAAAAAACATCGCCGCAAGCGCAGAACATAGTTTAACATGGGAACCTGTGGGAAAAGCATATATTTGCTATCTCCTCTGAAACTACTAAAGCAAATTGAATCAAACTTTTTAGAAATGATGTATGGAAGGTCCTTAACTTAATCTGCCGAAATTTTTTCGATCCGCCGAAAAACATGGCCGTCATCACAGGGCATAGTTTAACATTGGACCCTATGGGAAAAAGCATATATTGACTAACTCCTCTGAAGCTACTGAGACAAATTTGAATCAAAGTTTGGAGGAATGATGTATTGAAGGTCCTTTACTTAGATTACCAAAATTTTTCCAATCTACCAATAAACATGGCCGTCAGTGCAGAACATAGTTTTGAAAAAAAACATGGGACCCTATGGGAAAAGCATATATATTTGCTATCTCCTCTGAAGCTACTGAAGCCAATTGAACCAAACTTTACAGGAATGATGTATGGAGGGTCCTTCACATAGATTGCCGAAAAGTTTCCGATCCCATAAAAAACATGGCTGCCATGACTGAACATAGTTTAACATTGGACCCTAAGGGAAAATCGCATTTTCATTTTCTCCACAGTAAGGATGTATGGAAGGTACTTTACAAAAATTGCTCATTTCATTTCGATCTGACAAAAAACATTGCCTCCAGTGCAGAACATAGTTTAACATTGGAGCCAGGAATGAGATAACCATCCATTATATCATCGTTTCTGAAACTAATCAAGCAAATTTAACTTAATGTATAGGTCCTTTCCAAATATCATTCATTTCAATAGGATCAAACAAAACACGCGGGTGCTATTAAAGAACATAGCTAAACATTTGACCCCACTGGTAAGAAAACATCATTTTTAGTCATGTATGGCATAGAAGCATTTTGACAGGTGAGCGATACAGGCTCAGTCTGTGAGCCTCTAGTATAATATAACTAAATCTGTAAAATATTTAATCACTTTTTACTGTATCGATAAGTTCGTATATTTACCTGGATTACGTCCACAAACTTCAGAAAAGACAACAACACAAAGCACTACTAGCGATAGCTGTATATGGTCCATTCCACTGATATATGCTCATCTACTGAAATTAAGAATAATCAGTATAAAGTGATGTAAATTGATTTTCAGTTAAGTGAATATTATCTACGGAAGCGTATTAGCGCCACACAAACTTTTTTTTAATATTTTGCGTTATAACGCAAAGGTTTGCGTTATTTCGCAAAGTATTGCGTTATAACGCAAATGTTTGCGTTATTTCGCAAATGTTTGCATTATTTCGCAAAGTTTGCGTTATAACGCAAACGTTTGCGTTATTTCGCAAAAGTTTGCGTTATTTCGCAAATGTTTGCGTTATAACTCAAAGTTTGCGTTATAACGCAAAGTTTGTTTTAAATCAATAGATCCAACAATTTCAAAATCCAGGGTCGTGTACGGTTGTGTACGGATATAATTTGATTTTCGGGCTTTAATTTGCATAAAGGCAAAAGGATTAAGCATGAAAAGATATATCATGTTCGCCAAATAAAGTGAAGATATGAAATAATATGATAAATTAAAATATAATAGTATCTCCTACGCACAAGATATTATCGAACGAGATAATCTTTCGACAAGCAATTATACTTAAAAAATGCAATATAATATTGTTTTGATGAAAAGACTAAATATTGTCTCAATCCAAATCAAATTTAAGGATTAAAAATAGTTACACCATATCAGGAAAGATATGTGCTAAAAGTTGTAAAAATACAAATGGTAAAGAGAAATAGATTACTTAACGTTAAAGATGATTCACATCAGTTTTGTCCTTTACTGCAAGAAAGAAAAACGGGATATGTATTTTTTCATTTTAATAATGTTATTGCAAATAATTTTAATTCTTTTTTGGCGATAAAATACCAGGAAGCATAGTATACCGATAAGCAAGTCTGTTGATCTATTTGACATTATATGTATGCATTGGAGGATCCAGGGGAGAGTTCCGGATGTTCGAGCCCCCTTTTCTGGAATTTTTTTAAAATTTCGTGCAGAATTTCTGTATATATTGACAAAAATTGTAAAAATCGACCAGAAGCACATTTTGTCTGGAATCTCATCGAAACCCCCCTTTTTCGAAGGATGGATCCGCCGGTGTTATGAGAAATAGCATGGAATCTTTGAGGAATGAGACATGGAGCGTCGACAGGGTAAAGCGTCTCCTGCTATGCCTGCATCACACTTCATGTGAAAAATGATATATCCAAATTAATTAAAAAAAAATTAATAAAAGTCGGAAGCATACAGCCTAAAACCGAAATTCTGTTTGTATTGTATTTATTTTTAAAATATCCTAATGTGAATGATTTGTTTGAAACTCCGTTTTATTATGTACAGTAGAACTTCAATGGTTCGAACTGCAGTAACTCGAACACCATGGAGGCCTTGAACCATTTTTGTGGTCCCTTTGTTTAAGTTTCAACTTACTTCGACCTCGATATCTCGAACTACCCTCTGGCTCGAACTGTTTTCATCGGTCCCCTAGGTGTTCGACCCATTGGAGTTCGATTGTATATAAAACTATGAGAGCTTCACTTGCAAGAAATATTCGTAAAAACAAACTGAAGGAGTAAAGTGACGGAAACATATTGAAATAAAGGGTGTAAAAACAAAAATAAACATAAATTACACAAAACAAAAAAGCAAACAAACAAACACACACAAACACACGCATACACAAAGAAGAGCAAATCAAGCAAACAAAATATAACAATAAAAACACGAAAGAAAAAAAAAACAAACAAAAACGAAAATAAAAAAAGAAAGAAAATACCCCCATGTTTAATTTAAGACGTATCTTTATGGGGTTAAATAAAAAGATTTGTATTTTATGATTTGTCAGCAATCAAATGCGCCTATGACAAATGGCCATTAGACTTGAATATGGGTATACTATGTATTAATGTGGGATTTTTTAAAGATATAATCGCTAGTCAAAAGATTAATCTCTTGTGCGTAGGAGATAATCTTTAGGGAGAGAACAAAAAACAACGTATTATTCAGTTTAATTTTTGTAGCTATTCTACTTTATCATGCTTCATCCTTTAGCCGTTATGTTTGATTTAGGCCCGAAAATCAAACGCTACCCGTACACAAGTCTATATTTCGATTTCTTTATACGAATACACTATCTATTAATTTGAAATAAACTTTGCGTTATAACGCAAATTTGCGAAATAACGCAAACTTTGCGAAATAACGCAGACTTTGTGTTATAACGCAAACATTTGTGAAATAACGCAAACTTTGCGTTGTAACGTAAAATATAAAAAAAAAAGTTTGTGTGGCGCTAATACGCTTTCGTAATTATCTCTGGGCGAGATGAAGAACTTGTACGAAATTGTTTGTTATCAAATCGTGTCAATGTTGTGGTACAGACCAAATAACACTTGGCATTTTCTTATGTGAAAATGCAGGTTTTTTATAATACTTTTTCTAATGAAACATGCAGTGTGGAGTCAGTTTAAAGATTTCGACTAATGATTGCCTACTTGTTCTGTGAGAAATTCTTGTATTGGCTTTCTTATCGTTCTGGACATTTGTATTTAATGAACATTTGCTAAGTTTTCTTACTATTAACTCCATAAGTGTCCTGTACTCATATCTATGTTGTATTATCTTTTGTTTTCTATTTGTAGGGCAACGGATAGCAGTTTACCCGATATCTAAAATTTGTTGACGACCTTGCATCCATGACCAAAAGGAAAGAGAAAAGTGTGTAGCGTTATCCGACATCAAAGTAGTGAATTTCGCTAAAGCCGGCGTTACTACAGAGGTTAAAAGGTCATCACCAAAATTTGAGAGCTATAGATTCTTACAATGTATTATGAGAATTGACTTCTTTGATTTACTACACAAGCACTAAATATGACAAACCTGGACTTCTCATTGGCAGTGTGACTGGTACCACGCTTAGAGCAATTCATGCTTATCCTTCCAGAACACCAGATTATACTCCTGGATTTTTATACATGTCCCTAACACGCTTCCGTACAATTAGCCTCGATATGTCAACACCATATTCTAGCAGGCTATGTGACGGGTGTCGTATGTAGGACAGATCATGCGCACCCTTCTGAGGCACTTGATGATACCTTCAGTTTCTGCAGGGTTCACGATGCTAGCGCTTTAGTTTAAGGCATTCTCGTTCACTTTTTTGTACTTGTTTTGTCTTTGGCATGTGGTCTCACTTTGTGTTTAATATGAATAGCAATGTAATTTTTGTCTTTGGTCTTGAGATTCCTCAATATCCCTCTTTGCTTCGCTATTTGTTAACCGATGCATTTCACTGACACGATTAGCCAAGATACTGAGAATGTTTTGTGGACAAAATTTTGGAGGGTAGAAAACGACTAAGGTAAGTAAGAACCGAACCGTTAGTCAAAGAACGAATAATCCATGCACAAAGGCAACATCGGAAACACTAAGAAACAAGGACACCACTTAAGTACGGGACAGAAAAGAAAAATGAAGACACACATACAGATGAACAACACGGACCCAATAAAAACCTTGGGTGAGATCAGGTGTACCGGTAGAGTAAGCATCTCCTGCTTCTTGTAAGACATCCGCCGTGTTGAACATGTCAACTCCGTTAGTAAAGTCAAATCCGATAGAGTAAAAACAAACTTTAGTTGTAGAGGGAAAGATCTGTTGTCATCTGGGAAACAGATATCCCGTAACGACCAAGAAGATTGTGATGTCGGCCGTAAAAAAGGGAAGTTTACTATTGGAAAAGTGAAGTCATCGCGTTTGTCATACAACATAGTTTGTAATGTTACTCTGTTGTCAATTTCAGGATGAAGGTCAAGGAACGAGACCGATGTGGAAGTATCTGTAGTATCCTTAATTTCAAGCTCTTTTGGATAACTGAGAGGAGAAAATCACCAAAGCGAGGATTGTTTAGTGATAAAATATCATCTAAATAACGGAAGCTGAAATTAAAGGACTGGGCCATTTTTTGTCTTTATTTTGAAGAAGCCCTTTAATGAATTCTGCCTCATAAGAGTGGAGAAACAGATCGGCTAAAAGAGGTGCACAGTTTGTGCCTATTGGAATTCCGATGGTCTGTTGAAAAACAAGTCCTCAAAACTTGACAAATATATTGCCAATCAGAAACTCTACCATTTTAATCACTTCTTCCTCCGTGTATTTTTTCTGGGATTCTGAGTCGTATTTCACAAAGTATGCTTGTTCTCTGCCTATGACAATGTACTTATATCTTCGTTAGGTGAAAAGGAGTGATAGACAACATATAGTAGGCAGCCCCGCCTGACAGAAATTTTATACATGTATAGGACCACTACCAACATCGAAAAGGAAAAGGTGATAGGCATCTCGTAGATCTACCGGGCACTATGTATTTTCTATAAGCAGTCCATTTTTTTTAAAAATGCATTGAAACTGAATTATAAATAAGGGAGATAAATCGTTCCACTTATTTCCAGTTTTGCTTGTGAATGATAAATGAAATACGAAATTCGCTGAGATACTCAAAATGTTGTCATTTCAATTGAACAAAATGCAAGAAATCCCGCCTAATGTAATTAATGACATCAGCATTCACATCATTCATGTACCTTTTTAGCTCACCTGGCCTACAAGGCCATGTGAGCTACTGCCATCACTATGCGTCCGTCGTCCGGCGTCGGTCGTCCGTCCGTCCACAACAATTACAAACATCTTCTCCTCTGAAACCGCCAAGCCAAATTAAACCAAACTTAGCCTAAATCATCATCAGGGTATGGCTCCTCAAATTGATGTTCAGTTTGTCCCTCTGTCGAACAACATGGCCGCCATTGCTAAAAATAGAACATAGGGGTAAATTGCAGTTTTTGGCTAATAACTCGAAAACCGTTACAGATATCAAAAATCTGACTGAGTAAAAATGATCAGCATGATGAGATCTATTCACTGTGCAATTTTGAAGTAAATCTGAAAACCCATCTCGGAGTTATAGCTCTTTTTCCGTTAAATTTTCAAAATTTTTGCATTTTTTTTTTATTTCAAAAA
This sequence comes from Modiolus philippinarum, assembly GCA_002080025.1. Classification (NCBI taxonomy): domain Eukaryota; kingdom Metazoa; phylum Mollusca; class Bivalvia; order Mytilida; family Modiolidae; genus Modiolus; species Modiolus philippinarum. The sequence goes on along the minus strand of MJUU01047944.1, from coordinate 142,438 downwards.
AGTGTAACAGATACAGGTCAAGTGTAAATTGCAGAAATGTTCAGCATATGAAGATCTACCCACCCTGAAATTTTGAAGAAAATCCATAAACCCTTGTAGGAGTTATTGCCCTTTACCGAATTTTTAAAATTTTCGTATTTTTCATCTTTTATTTCCAAAACTATAGAAGATGAAGGTTAAGTGTAAATTGATGAAATGTTTGCCATGCTGTGGCGACTTCAAAACTGATGTTGAAAATTTATTCCTTGACCGCCATTTTCAAAATGGCCGCAAAAAAGGCGGGAAAATTCAACATTGTCCGATTTCAATGAAATTTGGTTTCCAAATGCGACTTCAAACCGGTGTTGAAAATTGTTTGTTGACCGCCATTTTCAAAATTGCTGCAAAAAAAGGCGGGAAATTCAACATTGTCCGATTTCAATGAAATTTGGTTTCCAAATAGATATTGATGTTGCGACTTCAAAACCGATGTTGAAAATTGTTTGTTGACTGCCATTTACAAAATGACATCTCGACTTCAAAACTGGTGTCGAAAGTGGTCCTTAGCAAGAACGTTTTTTGTCAAAAAAAACCAACAAAGAAATATAGTAAAACATGATCAAACTTTACAAACAGTTCAAGATATTGGAGGTGTTTGAGCTACGAAAGTTTGAGAAACTGAAGATCAACTGTATAACTTACATTGTTACCTTGATTGTGGCAACTGAAAGCCAGGTGAGCAATACAAGCTCCTGGGAGCCTCTGGTTATGTTTCTTTTCTTATTTCAATTGAAGAGCAGTGTTTTATTACACAAAACAATAGACACGGACCAATGTTATAAAGAATTTTACTTTGTCAAAAACCATGAATTGATTAAATACACTGCCATTGAATCATTTAAATGACGGAATTTCAATAGTCTGAGAGTGTCACTGTATATAAGATAATGTGGTATGTCAATATTTTCAAAAACTCGTTATCTTAGTGAATTTTAAAAGTGAGAAACGTCTCGAACTATAATAATTCATGCCTTTATATTCAATTTTTAGTAAACAATGTGCATTTTGGCTTTGAAGTCCTCTTAACCTTGTGTAAAATACGAATAGAATTCATTTTTCTCCCTTTCATACGGTGGAAGTAAGACACATTTAATTCTGATACTCGGAAGAATTTTCGATGATTTTCTTACCCATTTTGTAACATGGATCGATTATCAGTTTCACCTTCTAAACCGTTACTAATTGTTCATTTCATGAAAATATTCAATACCTCAACTCGTTAGCAGTCGACATTAGCATATCATAATTCAAAGGAATACTTGTTAAATACTGTCAAAGTGATTCACTCAATAAGCATTCCATTGGTAAAATACCTGTTTACAGGGGTTCACACTGCTAGTGCTTAAGTTTTGTGGCGTTCTTGTTTATTTTTTGTTTATTTATTTTGTCTTCGTCATACTGTCTCAATTCGTGCTGCTGTGAATTGCGGTGATTTTGGATTTATGATTTTAGAATTTCCCCTTTCCTCGTTCTTGCTTCGGTATTCGTTTGCCGGTGTATTTTGCTCTAAGCAAGGGGCTGTGTGGAAACTATTCGTACAGAACAAAAGATCAAATGAAACTTTAAAGGTAAGCTCAAACTTTAGGAATAAAACATAATTTTAGTAAACAAGAGTATTGGATTGATACCTTCAGGGAAAAACTTGAAACAGTAAAAAAAGTTTTAAGTAATGGACATTACGTAATCTCACATTGGTAGGTTAAGTGACAGTAATTAAGTCGCTGGCCCCTCCTGTGTTGATACATTGTTTGATCGTTCTTCCAGACCCCCCGACAAAAACGAACAAAAACGGAGACATTTTAAAATCAAAAAGACAGAGAAACAAAGTAAACAATATGAAAAAATATGCGCGAACTGCTTTTTTCGATGACGTAAATGGACTTATTGATAAATACTCAAAATCTGACTCCAAGGCATATTGCAAATTAATTATGCAGCTTACAAAATCGAGTCAGTGTGTTGAAATCCCCCATATTAGATATAGATAATGATGTTTTAGTATATACCGACCTCGATAAAGCAAAATTACTTAAAGACTACGTTTGTTCCATTTCAGACCTAAATGACGACCATGCCGACCAACCCCTGTTTATGCTACGAACCGGTGAAAGACTTTCACATGTTTTTATTACAGAAAACGAAATAAAGCATATTTTGAAAATATTAAAATTGGGAAAAGCGTCTGGATTGGATTCAGTCAGCCACTACATGTTAAATAAAGGGCTACGCCGAGCGCAGCATGATACGACCGCAGCATGTCGATCACTGAAATTTCAACAAAAGTAGTTCAAAGTGAATGTGGACACAGTAAAGAGCCTGACACAATAATTAGATGGACACAAAAAGAAGCTTGACACAGTTATTAGCTGCAAACAAACTACGGAAAAAAATCAACCCTTTTGATCATTTATTGATAAAAAAACTGTAAGAGCTATGCAAAATATGTTACTATCAACTAACACTTTACATCCATAGAAATTTTTAAAAAAATCCATCGAAATTTGATGAAAAAAAAAGATTTGACATATTTAGAAAAATTGCATTTTGGTCCCTTTGACCCCTTGTAGCTCGGAAAAGGTAAGAGCTACGCCAAATCCTTTGGCATACTACTGAAAGCTTAGATCAAGAGGAATCCAAAGAAAAAAATCCCATCGAAATCCGATGAAAAATAAAGATTTGACATATTTAGAAAAATTGCAATTTTGGCCCCTTTGACCCCTTGTAGCTCGGAAACGGTAAAAGCAACGCAAATTCCGTTGACGTAATTCTGAAAGCTTAGATCAAGGGGAATCCAAAGAAAAAAATCCCATTGAAATCCGATGAAAAATAGAAATTCTACATAATCTGCAAATTCACAATTTTGGCCCCTTCGGCCCTCATACCTGGGAAAGGAAACAAGTTACCAAAAATCTAATAGCTGAGTGCCATATTAATTTTTCACAAGGAATCCATTGAAAAAAAACTGCATCAAAATCGGACTTAAAACAAAAAAAATAATTTTTTTTTAGATTAGCCCCTGTTGGGCCCCATTTATCTCGTTAGCGGTACATGCTACGTGAGATCCGTTGGCATACTCCAGATTGTAAATTTTCTCAGGAGCACCCTGAAACAAACCCAATCAAAATCCAATAAATAATAAAGATTCTACAGTCAAATATGTGAAAAAACCTAATTTAACCCTTTTTTGGCCCCTAATTCTGAAATGGGTGGGGCCAAAAACTAAAGAAAAAACGTTTCTCAAGAATGTTCCAAGAAACATCATACTAAGATTTGAAAGCAATCCGTCCACAGACACGAAAATACCTAATCTAAACCCTTTTTGGCCCCTTTTTTGCCTCTTTTTCAAAAACGGGTTGGGCAGGGAACGCGAAATTAAAACCCGGGGCTTAAGCTTGTGCCAACAAACATCATGCTAAAATTTGGTAACAATCCGTTCACTAGAACCAAAGTTATGCTGTCCACAGACGCCGACGCCGACGCCGACGCCGACGCCAGCGCCATACCATAATACGACCGCAAAATTTTTGCGGTCGTATAAAAATACCGTACATACTGTGTGTAAACCTTTACAATTACTATTTAATTTGTCACTTAGGTCAAGAATACATGTATTTCCTGAAAACTGGAAGAAAACTGCTATTATATATGATTTTATCTTTATTTAAATCAGGGAAAAACAAAACTAATGCCTTCAAATTATCGACCAATAGCACTACCTAGTACAGTTGGTAAAGTTTTTGAAAGAGTAATATTCAAACATATATTTAATTTTCTTATTACAAATAATCTTCTGTATAAGTTTCAATCAGGATTCACACCCGGTCATTTAACCACACATCAGCTCATAGAAATTTATCATAATATTTGTATTGCTCTTGAAGAGAAGAAACACACCTGAAAAGTGTTTTGTGACATCTCCAAAGCAAATGATAGGGTATTACTAAAGGGTCTTATCTAAAAGCTTAGATCTAATGGTATACACAGTCTATTAGAATGGCTGAAAGTTGTTTATTCGGCAGAAAACAATGTTATTGTAAAAAATTCCTTCTCCACTATGAAGTATCTTAAAGCTGGGGTCCCTCAAGGGTATGCTTTAGCCTTTGTTATTTATTATTTACATTAATGATATTGCTGATAATTTTGACTCACTAACTCGTCTTTTTGCGGATGATACTTCTTTATCATATAGTTCTGTATCGCAAAGAATGATTGAAACTCAAATTAATAGTGATCTAGTAAAATCAACGAATGGGCAAATACATGGTTTATTAAGTTCAATCCTAACGAAACAAAATTTTTGTTTATATCCAGTACATTAAGTAGTGATGACATTGACTAGATTTTCCAAGGTTCTCAGTTAGAGCCATGTGTAAATAATAGACAGTTAGGTATATTTTTCAGTGAAAATTGTAAATGGGCATATCATATAGATAAATTTTGTTCTAGCGTACCCGAAAAACTATATCTGTTTAGAAGAAGTTGAAATTTACTCTAAACCGACAATATTTGGAAAAAATATATTTTGTTTTTATTCGACCTGTAATGGACTTTGGATGTGAGTTATGGAATGGCCCTGGTGTTGAATTATATGACAAATTTGAAAAAAATGCAACTGGAAGCAGCAAGGATTGTAACTGGGTTACCATCCTATGCAAGTAAGGATTCACTATATTTAGAAAGGGGTCGGAAAATGTAATTGATAGGCGACGTAGGAAATGTTCGTGTTTGATGTTCAATATAAATAATGGTATTACTCCTCTATATTTAAAGGAAATTCTACCCCCTAAAGTTGGGGACCACACTAACTATCCAGAGAAGATTTAACCATTCCTAATTATCGATTGGCTGTTTCACACCTCTACTCTTCATATTTGGAATTCTTTGGATTTGGATTAGCGAAATGCAGCAACTAAAAATAGTTTCAAAACATCTTTGAGTATTACATCTGAAGTTCCCTTGTGGTGCAATATAGGTAATCGAAAATTCTACATACCAAACTTAGGTATAGCCATAGCAGTTTAATTTATGATTTATATCGTTTTAATTTCAAGGATAACTCAGCATGTAATTGTGGTGCCATTTGCGAAAATGCATATCATTATTTTCTCAAATGCCCATTCTATGAGCATTTAAGACAAAATCTATTTTTAATACTTAGAATTTATGGAAATGTAGACCTAGATATTATTTTGTATGGAAATGTTGATCTCAATTTTGAACAAAATAAGGATATTTTTACAGCAGTCCATAACTTTATCCAAAATAGCCACAGATTTGATTCCCTGTTGCAGATTGTTCCTTCATTTCATTCTTCGTTTTTTTCATTTCTTCTTATAGTAACATTACAAACATATAATTATTGTCTTTGTATAATTACAATTACTTTTTTGTACATTTCTCAAATGCATTCGAATGTGTTTATTTATTTATTTTTTTCTTATATTTGATTTCAAGTTGTAATATTATATGCTGTTTTTTATACATTGCTGTTACGATATGTTATAAATTGTTATGTTGTACATTGGAGGGAGAGGGCTTTTGATAATGTTGTAATAACTTACGCCCAATCAATTTGCTTATTCTGTTGAGCAATAAAATATGTTTAATTCAATTCAAAAGATTTTCTAAAAAAATTGGAGACCTATATCGCTGCGAAATGTTGATTATAAAATTGGTACAGCTTGTATAGCAAGGAGATTTCAAACTTTTAACAAAGTTTATAAGTGATAAGTGATACACAAATGGGTTTTTTGAAAGGAAGGTACATTGGTGATTGTACAAGATTTTTAAAGGATATGATAGATAGGGCAGATGAAGAACAAATTCCAGGTCTCTCACTTTAACTAGACTTTGAGAAGGCGTTTGATTCTGTTGAATGTGATTTCATGAGTAAGTGCTTAGAAATCTTGGGTTTTGGAGAATCTATAACAAAACTTTTTTATCATGACATTTCTAGTTGTATATTGAATAATGGTCATTGTTCAGAATTTTTTCTCTCGGACGGGGAGTTCATAAAGGAGATCCAATATCACTTTATCTTTTTATTTTGTGTTTAGAGTTTCTGAGTGTGGCAATAAAAAAATAACCCAGATATAAATGGAATTTGTATCAATAATTCAGAATATTTGATTAGTCAGTATGCCGATGACTCTACTCTTATTTTTAATGACGACGAAAAAACTTTGAATTCAGCATTCAATTTAATAAAAGACTTCGCGAGCTGCTCTGGTCTAAGAGCTAATTTTGCTAAAACCGAAGCTGTTTGGATTGGGGCAAAAAGGGGCTGTGTGGAAACTATTCGTACAGAACAAAAGATCAAATGGAACTTTAAAGGTTAATTCAAATTTCTAGGAATAAATATGATTTTAGTAAACAAGAGTATTGGATTGTTACCTCCAGGGAAAAACGTAAGTAACTGTACATTACGTAATCTCACATTGGTAGGTAAAGTGACAGTAATTAAGTCGCTCGCCCTCCCTGTATTGATGCAGTGTTTGACGTCTTCAAGACCCCCTCCTTCATTATTCAGAAATTCATGCAGAATTTTTAAAGTTTCTATGGGATGGAAAGCCAGAGAAAATTAAAAGAAATATTCTATATGGGGATTACAATGACAGAGGTATTAGAACTCCTCATGTTTTATTGTTTTGTCATGCACTAAAATTTTCTTGGCTAAAGAAAATTGTTGATCCCATGAATCAAGCTCACTGGAAATCCTTATTCTTGAAAAAAGTTGAGTACTTGGGGGTTGAAAATTTTTGGTATTTTTCTAAATCAGCTTTGTCTCATGTGTACACTTTGTTCAATTACTATTATCTTAATTTATGTAAATTCTAAAACCGAATGATTAACTCCCCCATCGTAGTTTTGTCCTTAGCTATATTTCATAAAACTGATTATTCGGATTTCGTTTGGTTTTATGCATTTTAAACATTTTTTGAATAATGACTTTCCTTTGTTTGGGTTCTAGAGCTGCTGATGAGGAATAAATTTCCGAAATGGTCATACAGCTCATTAAAATTATTGCAGTTGGAGTAAACATATGTGTTATGGTCTCATGTTCATTTACTCCATTTCCTTTCGTAAAATATTTAATACAGGAGTTTGTCTTTTATTGCATTGTGGAGTTGGTTAAACAATTCCCTGTGGTAGAGACGTATTCTCTATATTTTTCTTAGATATGATGTACTTGTACATGAGATAATATCTCATGTGTACATTTTGTTCAATTACTATTATCTAAATTTATGTAAATTTTGAAACCGAATGATTAACTCCCACATCGTAGTTTTGTCCTTTGCTATATTTCATATAACTGATTATTCGGATTTCGTTTGGTTTTATGCATTTTAAACATTTTTTGAATTATGACTTTCCTTTGTTTGGGTTCTAGTGCTGATGATGTGGAATAAATTTCCGAAATGGCCATACAGCTCATTAAAATTATTGCAGTTGGAGTATGGTCTCATGTTCATTTACTCCATATCCTTTCGTAAAATATTACATAGATTAGAAAATAAATTTACGTTGTTCTGGAAGTATGGGCATTATTAAATGACGAGAAACACACAGCCCCTGATGAGCCTTTATTTGAATATATTTGGTATAACGAAGATATACAAAATGCAGGAAAGCAGGTGTATCTTAAACAATGGTGCAGTAAAGGGATATTTTTGTGAACGATTTTGTAAAAGATGAAGGTGGTTTGATGAAAATTTGTGGGAAAAATATAATATTAATGTAAATTTTTTAGAGTATTATGGACTAATTAATTCTCTCCTGGCAGAGTGGAAACAACTCATAGGTAACACAAGGAGGCTTACTGATGAAGATAATAAATATATTTCGCTTCTTAAATCAACAATTAAACCGTCCTAAATATTTTATAAATTTTTTTTGGAAAAAAAATAGTTCAACCCCCAGTAAAAGTCAAGAAAAATGGACTTTTAACAAAAATAACACAATTAGAAAAAAATATAGAAAATCACTGTATTTATAAAGCAAAGGGGGCTCTGATACGCTCGCGTCAAGAATGGGTAGAGAAAGGAGAGAAAAATAGTGCATATTTCTTTGGATTGGAAAAGAGTAATCAAACGAAAAAAAAACTATAATAAAATTAAGGGACCAAGGGGGGCAAATTGTAACGGATGAAAATAAAATATTAGAAATAGAGAATTTTTATCAAAATCTCTATTCAATAGCAAAAAAATGATATTTATGATCCAAGTGATTATATGAAAATAACGGAATTACGATATACGTTATCGGAAGAAGAAAGTAAATCGTGTGATGGATATATCACATTAGCAGTACTTTCGAAAGCGATAAATAATCTAAAAATCAATAAAAGCCCGGGACATGACGGCATAAGTACGAACTTTTATAAAACCTTTTGGACATATTTAGGACCATTACTAATTACTGTATTTAACAGTAGTTACGACAAAAAATGTCTTCTCTTTACACAAAGACAAAGTGTTCTCAGTCTAATTTATAAAAAAAAATGACCCATTAGAGTTAGCTAATTATAGACCGATTTCTTTAATTAATACCAATTATAAACTTCTTTCCTATGCGCTTGCGTCGAGAATAAAAATGTCATACATGAAATAATAAATTCTAATCATACGGGATACATTAAAAATAGATATGTCGGTTTCAATTTAAGACAAATACAAGATGTTATAGACAATGCAGACAAATTTAATATTGAAGGGGCAATATTATTTCTGGATTTTACAAAAACGTTTGATAGTTTACATTGGAAATTTTGGCTTCAATAATAATTTTATTGATTGGATAAAAACATTATATGCAGACATTTCTACTTCAATCTCAAACCACGTTTGGATTTCGGCTCCTGTTAAACCCGAACGAGGAATAAAACAAGGATATCCTTGCTCATTGCTAATTTTTATTATTTGTGTTGAAATTATGGCAAGTAGACTGAGAAATACAAAAGATATAAAAGGGATTGAAATAAAAATTAATGGGAAAACAAACAACATAAAAATATCTCAATTAGCTGACCTTATTTTTAAAGTCTAAAACTGAAATCAACATAGCTTTGAATATCATTGAAACTTTCGGAACATATTCAGGTTTAAAATTAAACAGATCAAATACTGAAGGAATTTGGATTGGGAAATTAAAACACTGTAGGGATAAGGTAGGGGGATATAAAATCTTCAGATAAGCCAATCAAAGTATTGATATATGTTTTGGTACGAATAGACTAGAATGCGATAAATTAAATTAGGAAGCCAAAATACAAAAGGCAAAAAATCTCTTAACATCCTGGGAAAAACGAAATCTAAGTATGATGGGTAAGATCTTAATAGTGAAAACATTGATTATATCACAATTTACTTACTTAGCTAGTGTATCTTTCTTAGACAAAACCAAAATAAAAGTTATTGAAACTGAAATTTTCAAATTTTTATGGGGAGGCAAAAGAAAAAAGGTGAAAAGAAATACAATAATTCAAGACTACAAGGATGGAGGGTTAAATATGATAGATATTGATAGCTATCTCAAAGCATTAAGGGTAAAGTGGGTAAAAAGGTTGATAGAATCAACTGACGAAAATTGGTTACTTATACCGACATTTCATTTTAATAAATTCGGGGACGGACATTTAATTTTCAAAATGAACATGAATATTAAAGACTTAAAAAACATTAAATAAAAGAAATACCAGAATTCTACCAGGAAATAATAAAAAGCTGGTTTGAAACAATAGATACACATCAAACAAAAACAAATTATAGGGATATCAGAAAAGAAATTATTTGGGGAAATAAAAATATAAAGTTCAAAGGCAAACCCTTATTTATACTGAACTGGATTCATAGCAACATAATTTATGTTAATGATATCATTAACGAAAACGGGGAAATTTCACAAAATGTAATACTTAGTAAATCAAAAATAAAAAGAAATTGGATTTCCGAATTCAGCATTGTAAGAAAGGCGATCCCTGAAAGTTGGATTAGCTGTCTGAAGTCAGATGAATCCAAAAATACAAAATTGAATATAGATTTAAGGTTTATTCTGGCTATTCCAACATTCTTAGATTCATAGGTAAAAATTATAAAAACATGTAGGAATAGCCAGAATGGTTGTGTAAACAAGTAATTAAATGTGTGTATACTGTAAAAACAAAAGTTTAATGATTGGAAGTCTTAATGTGTTGGAATTACCTGTCCCATTTTTGTTGTATGCATGAAATTTTATTTTGTATGTAAATGTTTCATGTAAAAATACTTATGAATTTTAGACATGCAAGTGTTTAGGTGTCATTTTATTTTTTTTACAAATAAAAAATAAGATTTTTTTTCATAATTTTATTAGAATATTCAGTATTCATGATATCATGATAACAATAAGTAATTGTTAATATACACTTTATAAGTACATAATTTTCAAGCACTAATAATATTATGAATAAATGAAAAAGCAGTAAATAAAGTTAATGTACCCACGATACAATAACTACAATGATTTGTCAAAAGAATGATACAATAAATAAATAAATAAAACATACAAAGCACAACAATTCAAGCACTTAGAAAAAGTTCACAAGTCTACTATGCGAAGCAGCATCAGCAAACTGTACTGGTGTGAGTTCCTGATTCCGTAGACGAGTCTTAAGTGTTGTCAGTCTGGAGTCGATCTCTCGGTATTTGCGTTTCCTTGGGACACGTTTACCACCGGCTTGGTACTGGAGCAAGGTGCAGGCATGGACGGCTTCTTCGTGCTTCAGTAGTTTCACCATGTTGAAGCGGAGCTTTCACCAGTTTCTTTAGTTTCCCGTGCCAGCCCTCAAAATGGTTGGTAGTCCTTGGTCCCTCTGTTGTATGGTGGTTCCACAGGTCACGGTTTCCCTCTATCCAATAACTGGTAACGTAGTCAGTAATTGGAAGGGTTGGTATGTTGATATCGGTGTCTTCGATGTCCTCTAATGCATGGAACCAAACGTCTTCAACTGTGTCGGGTGGCAATAAGGGCAGTACAGCAGCACGTCTCACTAGGGTACGGATGTCGTCGTTGTCCTTGTATGGTACCTGCAAACCATGTTTCTGTGCTTTCTTCCAGATGCATTGTGTGTAGTGAAAGAATCAGTCTTTGATGTTAATTCCTAAGATAGACAAAAACATGCATTACAGTTTATTGCTTGATAAATTTAAAAATATAATAATTTACATTTATTAAAGCAAAATTGTTAATAATCATAATGGAAAATTCAAATTATCTTTATAAATGATTAATTTGTTTTTGCCTCAGTGCTCTCTGATACATTAGATCTATAAATTCTGAAACATTTTATAATGTTTAGATTTAAATTCAACTGAAGAGACATAAGTTGTCGAAATGCTCATATGCAGTAACTAAATTGACAATAACGTCGGTATTTAGTTATTTAT